>JAOWBL010000023.1:8985734-9006964 GCA_028564865.1 Zenarchopterus dispar
ATATATATCTTTGTGTATTGTATAGTCAGCATTTCCTAACATTTCCTCTGCACTCAGCTATAATTGAGTTGAAAATGTGCATGTGAATATCCAAGGTACATAGAGTATGGCCTATTACATTAAAAAAAAATAAAAAATAAAGAAACATGACAAAACACGAAAGCAATTTGGTTTAGCGGTTGCTGCCTGACTCCTAGTTTAGAGAGTTTGTATCAGAATTTCTCTAATCAAGAATAAGATCATATGTTTTGATAATGTCTTCTTCTAGCATTCCAGAGAACTTCATAGAAATATAAAATCCTTAAAGCGCTCTCTCCTTTTTCTGTTGTCATCCAGCACTTGTGTCTCTTCCTCAAAGGAGCTATCAGAGCCAAGTCAAATCCAAAAGATATACTTTCATTGGTTAATGAGGCCATAATTGGCAGTGACTTGTGCGTGAACGGTTTTGCTTCTCTTCTAAATTTATGCTCTTTTTCTCAGCCAGCTTGAACTTACACTGAGGCTGGCTGAGAAAAAGAGAGGAAAATGTTGTGCATGACAATCATACTCTCACATGAAAGTTTGGAATGAAATGCTATTTTTGTTATCACTACTTTGTTATGTACAATCTGAAAGTTATTTGAAATTGCTTGATCTTGTTGAGGACTCTTGTTGCAATGCTCTCAGACTTGAGTGATCGCAACTTCAGTAGATGTTTTTGTTTGCATTTACAACTTTTTCCAACCTTATATTTCCTTCTCCTTCCAAAATTTTCCACTGGGCTGCTCTAACCCAACTTTCTATTAGATCCACAGTTTCAGTGGCGCTCTTGCCCACAGCGTACGCTCACTCTTAATTGTTCTTCCAACATGCTAAATTAGATGTGGTCTGCTCAGGGCTTTCCCCAGCGAATCGGCTTCCATCTGACCATGTCATTTAGCACATGAATTGTTGGAAGTCTATCTTTAATCTCACCCTTTGACAAATGTCATGCTGTTCTGTGTATCCCTTCAACCATCCACTCTTCCACGTCTCCAGACGGTGGCTGCCGCCCAACCACAGCCCTGGCACCAAAGCACTTCAAGATCAGTGCCGAGGTTATTAGAGTGTGGAGATGTCTCTCATTAGAAAGGGGTGTAAATCTGCCAGTATCCCATAAACTCTCTGAAAGCTGCCACTAATGTAAACACCCCTCCATGCCTGCACACAAATCCGTTCACTTACAAACAGAGACTTGTATTTATATGGGTGCACCATAAAAGAAATTCAAGCTTTCATTCCAAAATGCAGGATGATCTTATCAGAAAAAAATGCTTTTTGTAATTAAGCATTAAGTACAGTTCAAAGAGATAAATCTGGCAATGTGTGAGCAAAAAAAAGCATAAGATAATTTGCTTAAGCACTTTTATCGTAACAAGCAACTATTTTGCAAGAGTAAGCTTATTTTATTATTCTTTAGAGTGGCCAAGGCATTTAAATTTACACACACACTCCATCTCACACACTTAAAAAGCCAACAGACATGCCCAGAGAAACAAACTCTGATTAACCACAAGCATAAGCATACTGCCTGCTCATCTACCTTCCAGTAAGTTTGATTTGTTGCTTCTTAATTCATACCAGCCGCACACAGCTTGATATTCATGTTTTCATATTGAAAATTTAGTGACAGCTGCAAGACATCAAATGTTGTTTGAAATTTGACTTTTCTTTTCAATTTTTCTGTGTAGAGTCAGCAGCCTTTTTACTAGTTTGAGCTTCAGCTCTACTTTTTAACTTGCATTTGAAAGAATTCTGCCGATGTATAAGCTGAATGAAAGTGTTTCTGAAACCTAACGGGATTTGGGAACATGAGAATGAACAAAGGCTACCTGTAGACTGCTGGTAAAATGCTCTGATGTGACACTTTGCAGCATGCAGATAATTGTTCTTCTAGCCATAATGCAGGGCAACTACAGTCAGCATTCTTCATCTCTTTGAAGCCATTCCAGGCTGTAGTGAGGGATGAGTCCCCTGTGGTCTATTCTGAATCTGAATAATGGCTTCTAACAATTCTGGCAGCTCACAACTGCAAGCAGAGGAGTAAGCCCTCCTTAACTCCTACTCTTTTTCTTCCTCTTCTCCCTGTGTGTTATTATGTCAACAAGATAGTGGATAGTGTGTTGACAGGTGAAACCGCAGCGACCCCAGAGACAGCTTCCATGAGTCTCTCTGAAGTTGTGTTGTCTGTAGGACTCTAGTGGCTGTCCTAAGTAGAGATGCGCATGTATGTGCGTGTAAGTGATCAACCATAAGAGAGTTTACATCTTTATTGGATGTTAGAATAGAGCCACAGTGTATACCCCGGTTCTCTGACCTCTGCCTCTTGAAAATCACAGGAGAGGCTCTAACACGAGAAGACAAAAGAAAAAAGGGGATTGATGGAGAGATAAGAGGGATAGAAGGCCTTTTAGAGGGTTTCATCTGAGGGCTTAGTCTAGATCAAATGCTTGGGCACAAGCCTAGTGAGCATATCCAAACAGCCCAGAAACTGAGGTGAAATCCCTCAGAGTCCACCCTGCAATTACTCTTTTAAAACATTGAACCTTTTGTAAAACCCCGCACATTACTGTTTCCATTGCTGTCTCTGCAGGTCTATGTGAATGGTGAGTGGGTGACCAATATTGGAGAAGGAGGTAGTTTTGGAGAACTGGCCCTGATCTATGGGACTCCTCGAGCTGCTACCGTCAAGGCCAAGACTGATCTTAAACTGTGGGGCATTGACCGAGACAGCTACCGTCGCATCCTCATGGTATGAACGCCAATGCGCTGACATATATTCATCACTATGTTCTGTAGTAAGAGAAGGAAAAAGCTCTTTGAATATGTAACCCAAACATATAGGTTACATGCACTTGCCAGTCCTCTGCATTTCATGAGCATAAAAAACCAGTTTGTTGTACAAAATCAGATAAGAAAAAAAGTTGGAACACTATGGAAAATTTCAATTAAAACTGTATTAAATACTATGTTAACTTTGAATTTGATTTCATTAAAGATGGTGCACTAAAGATGAGGTGAGGCAGTTTAAAGCTGGTAGTGCGGTTGAAGAATAAAATTTTTGGCGATGGCTTTAATACAGACTTTTATTTATAAATGCCACTCTGAACTTTACTGAGCAAAAATGGATTTTATAATGAGATCTTTCAGATGAAATAGGTACTGTGTGCTCCGAGCCAAGAAATAAAACAACCATCTTCAGTGTTATCAACTGCAAATCAAAAAGCGGGGTACGGGATTAGACCAGTTCCCTTGGCAAAGCTAATTTACACTTCTGTGCAGAAAAACACAATGAGATTTGAGAGCAACATATGACATTGGACAGTTTTGTCAAATGAGTCAGTCCTTAAAGGATTCAAGGGGAACTTTTAATAATGGAGTCTTATTTGGATTTTACTTACAAACTATTACAGGGTAAAATAAAATATTAAAACTTAGACACATAGATCACCGGCAATAACTCACAATACCAAAATAAGGTAAGTGCACAGAATAAAAAAGCACTCTAGTAGACTCTCTACACACACCTTTCTCTCTCCTTGACTTGAAATATTTTCTCCCACTCAACCACTCCAGGCTCCTTCAACACTTAAAACAATTGCATTCATTTTTTATTTCAAATAACTGCACTTCCATCCACTTACTGAAACATACACAGAAACGCCCAGGACTCTTTCCTCCCATTTTAATGTCTCTAGTTCTCCTACATGAAGAAAGGGGAAAAAAAGTACAATCAGAGTGGAGTAAGTGAGAACTTCAGAGGAGAGAAAGGGTCAGTCATAACGCCTGCTCAGACATTTCCCGCTCCAGGAGCTTATCTAGTCGGAATGTCTAAATGTTTCAAGTGGAAACACGAGGAGCTGTACCCAGGCTGTCAGACTCACATACACAGACATATTCTCATACTAAAATGACTAATTATTTTATGTGTCTCTTTGTCTCACTAAGCTCTTTGTCTCACTAAGCTCTTCTTCAAATATTCCTAAGACCTTATTCCAAATAAATTAAACAGACTCAGATTAACCTTTCCATCTATTGTGGCATCTGAGGCTTTGCCAGTGCCAGCAGTGAAAATTCAGTTTTATGTCTAAAAGAATTCATAGAGATGAAATAAAGTCTGTTTTTTGGCCCTCCAGCTCAGTGTAAAGTTGGCACTGATCTTCCTAACACTCATGTCACCTCTTAAGCACATAGTTAAACTGACTGCACAATCTGCCCGGGTAACCTTTCTTTCAGGGGATTCTCACTCTCTCCAGCTCCCATTTCTTCGTTTCTTCCAGCACCAGCAGGAGGGCAGACGGGGTGAAACAGAATTCAATTATGTGAACCTGTAGTTAATTATTGCTGTCAATGATTTGTAAAGCTGTTTTCACAAAGTGTGGTATTCTGGCAACTTCGTCAGCCAACACAATGAGCATTCCCTCTTTGTGTAAATATGTGTGTGTCTTTCCCAGTGAAAATTATGTTGAGTGTCTGTGTCTGGAGCTAGTTAGTTAGAAGCTCAAAAGGTGCGTTGTCACTGCCATCACTTTCATTGTTTTCACATCTGCTCCTCTGTCGTCCTCCTCTGCTGCGTCTTCAGTTTAAAATGAAGATTAAGTGTAACTTTGGTATTTTTGCGTCTAAAGTCACTAATTCTATTTCAGAACTTACCTTGAGCTGTAGTTTAAACTTTTGCTTGCTCATATTTTTTTATTATTATATACGCGGTATATTTATATTAGTGTTAAGATAAAGATTAATTTCACTAGTTCTATCGACTAGACAAAATGAGATAACCCCTCAAGACATTTTTCACAATTACCAGACTTCCTGGGCCTAGTGATTGATCATCTAATTGGATTTAGGGTTCAGTCTAAATAGCATTAGACAAGACTGGATAATAAAATTACAAATGTAATCTCCCAATGCTAAAAAATAAAAAAACAAAACAATTCACACACTATTTAATAGTTGGTTGGGGAATATGGTTTGTCCATCCAGGTGTGATGGAGGAAGGTTTCTGCAGAGATATGTGGACCACAAATGATGATTTCCCATTCTGCAATCTGATTTACATTTTATCTACTCCATTAACTTTTATCTGCTATGTATTTCCATCCAGATATTGACCAAAAATAGACTGGTTTAGCTGAAGTTCTTCCTTGACACTATTCCTTCTGTTTCTGGGCCAGTCATTTTTCTTGCATCCATTTATGGTTGACAAAGTAAAGAAGACTATACACAATCTATTTATATACTGATTTCCCCCCTACAGTTCCACCAAACCCAGTGGCTAAAAATATGGCATTATCAGGATCAACTGAAGCAATTTAGAACAAAGACTGCTGATGTCACAGTTTATTTATAATATATCAGTGATGTTATCATTATAGGTCCACTCCGCCCCTTCCAACCCCACCCCACCCACCTACCTCATCCCTCTCTTTATCCAGTAGTACTTAGATCAAACAATATAATACCATTCCCTATGAAAGCACTCTTCCAGTTGTGCTGCCATCAGTTATACAGTACCCACCTTGTTGTGTCATTCTGGTATTTTAAACACACACAGTCACAGACAAAGCCGTTAACCACCTGACAGAACACTGTCAACAAACAGAGCACATGACGAAAGGAAACAAGGAGAAATTATACCAAGGGTTAGTGTTTCTCATTGGACGGAGATGAAGGTGATAGAGATGGGGCGTTAGGTACAGTTGGTTTATTCTGGCTTCGGTCCACACCTCAGGTCTTTGATGATTCTGTCTCAAAGACAGCAAACAGACACTGAAGCTGGTTCATCTTTAACCACAAGAGGAGTGGCATTATGTCCAAGAGGAGTTGGAGTTTCAATCATGGCACATGTGCTCAAGCCCTCCCAAGTAGACAGGATGGATTAGGACAGATGCAGATAAGAAAGAATGCAAAGAGGAAAATTATGTTCACAAAATAAATAAGAACTTGAAAATCTTGATTTAGAAATCTCGCAATGCGTCATTTACTTTCCTCCAACCCCAGTCAAGTCCTGCATAACAGACATTACTGGGGCATGGCCAGTCCATCCTGCTGCAGCTGCACAAATCAGACCTACTGTATTATTTATTGATATGTATGCACGGTAAGCCTTTAAGCTCTGTAATCTTTGCAGAAAGTCTGTGAAAGGTAGGAGGCATGTGTGTATGTGTGTGAACTTGAAGGTGCAAGTGAGACTGTGTTAGAAATAGTGTTTTTTCATGTAATGAGCAAGTTTCATTCCTGCAGAGACAGCAGCAAAACATAAGTGGCAGAACTAAAAACAGACTGCATGCGTTGCCTACACACACAGACACGCTTGAATCATTTATTCAAGGAGGAGGCTGTGCAGGCTAAAATTCCTTTAATCAAGTTGTTTACGATTCTGAGTTTGACGTTGACTCACTTGGGAAGATTTTTCTCTCCTTTTAAGACAAAATGTGAAATTATATGAAATTAGAGGCAGGAGTTGGACTTGCACTGAAGACACCCAAAGCGTCTATATATCATTTCCATATGCAAAGACAGACACAGGGCGGACAAAATTGTCTCTCTTCACTAGATTTTTTTCCTCCCGCTCTCTTTGAGTGGTTCTGTGCAGTGAAGGAGAAATTCAGTGAGGGAAAGGGGACCTCTGGGTCTAGACTTGTCAGGAAGCACCTGATTTTCATGGCAGAAGCAGAGAGGGGAAAGTCCCCTGCCTGGTGGGTGGGGTGGGCCACACACACAGACACACACATGCAATCAGCATTACCACATATCTAATGCATACCTCCGTAACCAGGACCCTGTGAACCTTCATAGATCCATTTGTGGTACAGGTTTCCAAGACAGTAGGGGGACTACTGAATGACCAACATGTGCAGCATGTCCAAGAAAAGTGCACAAAAATGGAAGGATATATGAATTTTACAAATATCTTTCATCTGCAAAAATTACATCCTAATGTCTATTCAAAGTCTCTGATGAAAATCAAGTGCATGTTTTTCTTCAAGGTGGAAAAAAAAAATTCGGTCCAATCTACTTCTTTAAATCTTGTGAAAAATTTCATTTTACAATGGATTTGCAGTTTGTCCGTACAATATAGGATTGTGTCTAATGGCTCATATACTCCTTCTGTTTGATCTACAGGGTAGCACATTGAGAAAGAGAAAGATGTATGAAGAGTTCCTCAGTAAAGTCTCCATCCTTGGTAAGTGTGTGTGTGCGTGTTACATGTTAACTTGTCTGTGATTACGTTTCCATCTCAGCCCAGAAGGTGAAATAGCTACATTGGTCCCCAGCACAAAATATTGCAATCAGTGTGCAAAAATTGTGAAGTTATCACACTCTTTGGGCTTGAAAATGATTCTACTTCATACCAACATATACCTTTTTAAAAATTTAACATACCTACGTTAAGTATGACGTGAAACTGTCATATATGATCAAATGTAGGTAAATTAACACATTTTCTCGGCTCCAAAACCAATATACATCTACACTTTCTATTGCAATTGCAACAGTCTGATTCTTTACATGAGTGAGTAATTTTGGTCAAATATATCATGTTTAGAAATGCTTAGCAGGAGGAGGGGCTGGACAGTGGCATAAAACTACAGGGTGCCACATCGGCAATTAAAGTTTGAGTCCTGTCTTTTCACTTTTCCTCTCTGTCCATTGCAGTTGAGTGGGGTGATGTATTGATAAATACATGTTCAGGGTTAGGGATAAAAATATATAGTTTTGCTTAAATATGAATAAATACATGATTACAGGTAGGCATCGTGTCACATAAAATGTTGCCTTATTAAAAAGTACAACAATCTGGACATATGGACAAATGTACTTATCATATGCTTCCCTGTGTGACTGACTTGCTTCTCTTCATTATGCTGCAGAATCTGTGGGTTTGCATACATTTACCTTATTTATTAGTTAATTTTGAAAAGCTTCAGGCATCCAAGATGTACGGGGTGAAATTAACACATATTGTAAATTAGCCCACATAATTACAGGCACACGTTGTCACACGAGGTCCACATCTTAGTAAAGTCTGTGTGTACAGTCTTAATCTACTCACAGCGTTCATGCTTAAGTCAGTCACACTCTGTGATGTCTTTGTGTGGACAATTAAAGAATAGGGAGTTAAGTTAAGCCTCCCGTTCTTGCTGGAACTCGAGTAACAGCGGCCTACACAGGCCACTGGATTTGGAGGGACGGCAAGCGAGATTCATTCAGACTTTCAAATTGAGTTGCAATTGGAAGTGACATCTCATCCCTTTCCACTTGATGGTGTGTGCAGTGTATAGAGTTAGGCCATGCCCCCTGTACAGAGTTATTAGCTGGGTGAGTAAACACATACACTCAGTTCAGGTCTTAGGAGAACGTCTCTCTGAGGTCCGCTTTGTTTTCATTCACCTCCTTTCTTCCGCAGCTCCCTTTTTGACAGCCTTGTTGAGGCCTGTATTCAAACACCCGCCTCCCTCATGGAAGTGCTTTACCGCTCTTCATTCCTCATTCTGTCGCTTTGCCTCTCTCTCTCTGCCTCTTTGAATTGGAGGAGGGGTCGGGGGTGGGAGTGTTTTTGTTTGTCTTTGATTTTTGAGATGGCCACGAAATTGGGTACAAGCTCTTGATGTCATGGAGTGAAGCTAGAAAAAACAAATGTTGTTTTTTCACACACATACACACTCCAACAGGCTTCAATAGCTCAGTGGCCAGTTCCCTGGATGTTTACTATGCATTTGTGCAACAAGGTGATCTGAGTGGGTGCAGGCTTGGTGAAGCGTAAAGTGTAGGTTTTTTAGTCAGGACATTTGTGTATCATGTTACTTCCCTTACCGTTAAGGATCACTTCTATAGGACCTGCTGCCTTTAGCTTGCAGCCAGACAGAAGACATCCATCTGGGTCCGGCAGACACCTCGGCCCCACTGGAGGGGACAATGGACACCTCCAAATCGCCGGGGCTATCTTAGTTAATCCTAGGTATATACACGTTTATAAAAACACACACAAATAGCTAGGATAAGTTTCTGATCACGTCAGGAGACGATCCTTCCAGACAAGAAGATCCTGCTGGAGTTTTACACTTCCAACTCAGTCTTAGTCAAATCAAAACAATGAATCGTCTTTTCATCTAGACAAAACTAAGGATGAGGAGTGTTTTCAATGCAGATAAGTCACATTCCACATGTCGATGTATAGACTTCTAAGATTAAGCCACAATCATCTACTGAAGTGTGGAAAAAGGATGATCTCATTTTGTAAAACTTGCATATAGAGATACATAACAGGGTATATGTTCTTTAGTTAAACTTTTTGAATTTGAAATGGGTTTTTCAGTAAGAGATGTGGGTATTTGTGGTTCCGTTCAAAAACAAACATTTTCTTGAAATACTTTAACCTATCCATGTCACTGTTCCTGTGATTAGGTAGTTGGAAAAAAACGGTTTGAGTAGCTCTAAAGATAAATAAAAAAACAAAAAGATATTATCACTTTAGGTAGAACTAATATGACCAGAAAGACATTTAAAATGTTGTAAATCCCTAAAGAAGAAAGTTTTTCACATCTTTATATATTTTGTGCCATTTGTCATTTAGTTGCTTTAAAAGAAATGAAAATTTCTGTATAATTCAACTCTACACAATAATAAAGAATAAATAAACCAGTTTATAAAAGCAACTGAACCAACATTTCTCATCGTCAGTTCACAGACAAGACGGAAACTGAACACATTCATATCCTCCATTCTGCAGTTTACCCTCAGTAAAAGACAGACCTCTGCAGACAATCCAGTGTCAGCAGGACAAATTCAGTTTCAAAGTGTTTGAGCTCCCTGGGCCTCCATGAAATGAGGGAGTAGTCAGAGGATCTGAGATGCTTTGGTTACTGATGAATGACTGGATTAGCCTGAGATGGAATTTTTTCCCCCCAACAGTTTCACTGGAAAAATGAGAGATGACCTGTGTGATAAAAGTTTGTGCATCAGCTTTTCCAGCGATCAGTGTCTTTTGAAGTGATTGATGGTTGTCCTTCATTGCACAGAGTCTTTGGATAAGTGGGAGCGCCTGACCGTGGCTGATGCTCTGGAGCCTGTTCAGTTTGAAGATGGAGAGAAGATTGTGGTGCAGGGTGAGCCCGGTGATGACTTCTTCATTATTACAGAGGTAAGAACTGTTACATCGCTGCGGTATGTCTGGTAGTTTATTTCCTTCAGCCTACAAGTGTTGACGTGTCAGATCTGGATCCTTGTGCATGTCATCAGGTGGCTGCGAGGGCTGATGCACATGTCAGCATGCAGAACTGTAGGTGGGCGCTTTGCTGACATTGAAATTGATCCCGGCTTATTGCCACCAGCAGACAGACTACCTGGTGGTGCTGTCCTGCCCCACACCTCAACTGCAATCCCTGTGCAAAGAAACCCGCACCCCCACACTACAGGCTTTGTGGACCTGGGGCCCCTGACGCGGCTTCATGAAGGGCCCCCTGCCTGTCATATTGACACACTTTTGATTAACTCCATACTTACACAGCTTTCAGAGTCAAGACAAGAAGGTTCTGTCGACAGTAGGTGGGGTGGGCAGTCTGCTGTAGTTTTTTTCCTTTGCTTTCTCCTTTCCTGGCTTATTTTTAAGACTTCATTTAAGGTGATGGTCACCTGCTCTGCCACTTATTACGTCCACTTATTTTGTGTCTGTATTAGTCTTTCTTGTGAGCAGTGCTTTGATTGCAGTCACTAGAAGTGGTGAAGTCAGAGGTGAATTTTATCAAAGGTGCTGAGTGATGTATTAGTCCTTAGCCCAATTTTGACTCACCCTCATTCTTTCTTTTCACCTGTGCACTTCAAGCATAACATTCTTCCTCCTTTCTCCATCCTTCTTTCATCCATCTTTTTCATTCTCAAAGCAATGCCTCCCTTCATGTATATCCCATACATTTGGACACTGATATGTTGTATGTTTTGTTTTGTTTTTTGGCTCTAGTCCACAGTATTAAAACTGAAACAATTATCACAAAGTTAAAGTTCTGACTTTAGTTCAAATATAGACAAAACAAACAAGAGGCAAAGAGGAGCATAAATATATTATGGCAGGATGTAAATATAACATGAGTAAACTTCCTGTCTATCTGATGTCAAGATTGTTTAGACTCCGTCAAAATAAAGCGTGAAATTACAACGACTGAGGTATTTCATTCACTTTTTCCCAAATGGACATTTACAGGACAATGGTACATTTGAAAATAATGTGTGAACATTACTTTTTTTAACAGTAACTGACAGAGCAGCTCATTATAAGAACATCCCTGATGGCATTTAAACATGAATGTGTTTCATTTCTGATCAATTTACACTTTTAATGCACATTTGAAAAATTATGATTTATTCTTCTTGTTGAGAAATAACAGTCCCTCTTTAAAACTGAAAGTCTTTATAGATAAACTAAGAGTATCCTTGTTTAATTGCATGTATCTGACATAAACTTAACGTTATATGGTTGGTGTTCAAACCTGAATCCACCAAATGAAGCTGCGGAAATCCTTTAATAGCCAGTTTGACTTCAGTGAATGGAAAAAGACACAAATATTGCAGAAAGCAATCCATGACTCATCAGTCTGAGACTTTGCACACCCCAGCAAGGAGAAAAATATGGAAAATATGTGGAGGAATCTAAGGGGATCACACGATGCTAGGATAGAGAAGGAAGCGAAAAGGGAAGAGACAAACCAGGATTCAGTTGTTGTTGGCAGTGAATTGAAGTCTGTGGTCTCGGTCTTTGAGTTTCTTTTCCGTATCTGTCACGGCGCATCTGCTCTTAACACTAAAGATGAGAAACAGTTTGCAGATCCCATTTTTTTCCTTTTACAAGGTTTAACAAACATGAATTAATTAATCTTAATGCGCCATTCATAACAGCTTTCCACCTGCCACGACAGCCAAGAGAGATTCAGATTTTTTTCTGAACCTCATCTCTCATGCAGCCTGACTTTCCCAGAGCAGACTGGACTGTGTTGGAATGCGCGTTGCTGACTTTCACACGGGGTCAGGAGACCCAGCCTCCTGGGAGGGAGACGGGAGCGGGAGAGACATAGACAGAGAGGGATGAGTCAAAGAGGGCAGGGAGATGTGGGCAGAGCAGACGAGCACGAGTGGCGAGGGAGAGGAGGATTTTGAAGGTGTGAGTTGTAAAAGCAGCCTCTTGTGCATGATTTTTCTTGATATGCTTCCCTTTACTTTGCTTTTTCTGATTGTTACCGCACATAAGGCTGAGTTGTCAGACACTCTAATTTCTCTCATCCACTCTCACCCTCTCTTCATCTTAATCTGTCCCTTCTCAGTCTTTTTTGGTGTTTCTGTGGTTTTGGTGGATCAGCAGAGACAAACCCACAATCACTAATTACATGCTGCAGATGGGAAAGATTAACAAAAGTGGGGTGTAGAGACATCACTTTCTTTGCCTGGAAGAAGAAACGGGGCCCTAATGAAAAGTGGCATGTTTACTTTTTTTTTTCTCACACTATGCAAACAAGCCTTTACAGGCTCTGGGATCAGCGAAGACTCATTTTCACCTCCATTGGCATCAATTCCCCCTGCTTTAAACTTCCCTTTTGCCCCCTAACTTATAACCATACCCACCTAATTTGTACAGTTTTCTTTCTTTGTGGCATACATTCTGGCCACATGTTTATAAACTTTCAGAAAATCAGTGAGAGTTATGAAATACGGTATTATGATGAACAGGATTAAAACAGTGTTGGGACAGAGATGTTTGTTTAGTCAACTTTGAACTATTGAGTGAAAAGTCATGAATCAGGTCCCCATTGAAGTTAATTACATTAACTTCAAATAAATAAAGCATATCTAACATTGCTTGCACATTGAAAAAGTATGTTTTTTTTTTCTTGTAGCTTTGCAGAGCCTTCATTTCACACAGTCTTAACTAAGCTGCTAAACTAAATTGAACCTTTGGGTTTCGAAGGCAGAGATTTACTGGAATCTACAGATGATTCAGGAAAAAAAAAAAAAAAACACCAAGGGCACAAATCACTGATTTTAGGAATAAGTTCAACATACACATTTCAAGTGGATGCCTCGGTGCCTCAAAATGAAAACTCTGTAAAATCATGTGATGGATGTTCACTGTGACAGGCTCGTGTATTCACTCTCATCTGCTCCAGTCATCAGTCTAAACACTATTTCATGAGTTATCTCTATTTGTCTTTTGACCTCACACAAAGCTACCCACAGTGACGAGATCTAAAGGGTCCCTGTGGGTCAGGCAGAAAAGAAACTGTGTGGACTGTTTACAATATATCTCCCAGTGTTTGCCTGTTACACAGATTTGCTGAAATGTAATTCAGCCGATGGAATTCGACTCTGCTCTTTTCATTGACGGGGAATCAATGCAGTTAATAAATGAGGTCTGGTGGAAAAAAAATGCAAGAAGTAAGGTAAAGATTAACAGGTTGTAACTGAGTAAACTGGTTTTGATGTCATGAGGCTGCTGCACAGATGGATGAGAGTAAATGTGATAAATGCTGTTGTGTTCAGTTAGTGAGCCCAGCGGGTGTGTTGGTATTTGAATGACGAGGTGCAGACACTGTGGTGCTGGGTGGCCCCACCAACAACCACCTCCATTTCAGCCTGTTTCTCCAAAAATGTCACCGTCCCAGTGCTCGTCGCGTGTGCAAAATGCTTTGACTTTTTCCCTTCAGCTGATGCATCATCTGGTACATGCATCCTTTAGTTTCCTCGTGGTACTCATTTTTTTTTCTGCATCTCTGTTGCTTCATTCTCATTCATTCATATTTCTCTTTTCCTGATCTCCTCTGCCGTCTTTTGTTGTTAGCAGTCCTGAGCAGCATGCACTAGCTAGGGGAAGCTTGCCAATGTTTATAAATGAAATATTTGCAGAGCAAAGTGCTGACCATGGGGTGGTACTGTATGAGATAGTGATCTGGACCACACTGGATGTGCCTGTTCACAAATGAGCTACTGTAGCGGCACCGCTGCGCTGTCTCACTCTCTTTGTTTGGACAAGAATAGAAAAGAAAGTATTCCTCGAGTCGTAAACACAGTTGGTGCCCCTTCCTCCTTTTTCTCTCACCGTTCATTTGTCCTTCAGATTTCTGCGCCACAGCCTGACAATGACAAACGTTTTTAAGAGTCTAAGACAGCGTCCTCAGTTGAGGAAAAGAAAATATGAAAAAGTTTATTAAAAGCAAATTTTTTTGAAAGGCAAAAATAGTGACAGACGATTACGATGGATGAGAACTAAAAATGTACTATTACCAGATGTAACTCTTATTTTTTTTTAGTAGATATTCCTCATATCAGCAGAATAAAACAGCGCTTAAAGGAGAATACCACAAGGTTTTCCACTTTTGGCTTAATTTTCCTGTATTTTGGGTCTAAATGATTGAAAAAATGAAAATGTTTTGAATTATATCAGTATTGTTTAATAGCATTGTAGTCAGCAGCTACAAAAAAAAAAGCTGCAATGTGATCCAGGAACTAATGTTATGATTTGTGTGTGGTAATGCCAAGTCAACAAAGTGGGTTTAGTAAAGAAAACTACCCCCAGATTGTCTGCTCCAGGTTGTTTGGAACATTTTCTTTGTTTTACTAAGAAAAAGGTACTTTTTGTGTAGAAGGATTTCTTTTCTTACATCGCTGGCTGTCATCATTTCATTCGGTTCAGATTTGGATTTGGATCTCAGGATTTAAAGAAGCCTCAGATGTTTTGTTGTTGAATAACTGTGCTGTTAAGGTTGTGCTGTGTTGCTCATTATGTTTTTCATTTTATGAATCATCCTTCCTTGCGCAATCAACTCTGGAGGTTCTGCAACAGAGCCAGACTTCTTTATCAGTTTGTCTTTTTTTCTTTTTGAAGTCACTGGCTCTGATGACTGCAGATAAGACTACTCTCTCTACTATAGACTTAAATACGACATGTGACACCTTGCTGCAAACACTAAAGGATGATCTAAACTTCCTCAAAAAGTTCCGTTTGCTTCGTTGCTTCTTGTCGAAAGTGTCAGTGATGTCAGTCCACTGTTGTCCGTGTGAACACTGAGGCGCTTGTACTCCTCCTCCACCTCTTCATCCGTGATGGAAATAACATTTGACTTACTCCTGCCCCCCTAAAGTCCACAGTCATTTCCTTTGTCTTGTTCATGTTCAAGATGAGTCTGTACTCAGTCTCCTGTCCGCCACTGACACACCCCGCAGCAACAGTCATCTGAGTGTTTCTGCAGATGACAGTACTGAGTTGTACTGGAAGACTGAGATGTACAGCGTGAAGAGAAATGATGTGTGTGCAGTTCCTTGTTGCTCTTCTGTGCTGCTGATCACCCATGATATACTTCAACATGATGTACAGTAAAATAAGTCAGTGTGCATGGACAGGAGTCCTTACATCCATTTGAAGCAACTCTGTTTGTCTCAGTCTTGTAAAGGAAGTCCTCGGGGCTCATCCTTTTTTTTTTCCTGCCAGTATTTAGAAATACATAAAATCTTTTAAATTAGCCTCCTGCTTTTTCTTGGATCCTTCAGGTGACACATCTCAGTAGCAGCCGATTAAATGCCCAAGCAATCACAACATTAAAATGCATCCATTATCTATACCCACTTACTCCTATTCAGGGTCCCGTGGACCTGCTGGAGCCTGTCCCTGCCCTCAGGAGTAAGCCTTGGACAAGGTCACCGGTCCATCGCACAGCCACATTCAGACAAACAACCCCACACACTCCTTCCTGTGGACAAGTTAGAATCATTAGTTAAATTGACATAACATGTTTTTGTACTGTGGAAGGAAGGTGGAATACCCGGAGAAAACCCACACAAGCACAGGGAGAACTTGCAACTTCACACAGAAAGACTCCTGCTGGGGGTCGAACCAGGAACCTTCACCTTTATTTTAAATAAACATTGCAACTTAAACATAACTGAGTCAAAAGCGTGACGATACCTCGCTGACTTTCATGATCCAAGAACGTTTTACTTTTTATTTGACTGTCACTTATTGGTTAGAATTAGATACAAAACAGATGGTTTAACAATTTCTGTATTTTTTTTATTATGACATTTCTGTATTTTATACATGTCAATTAACATAGCTACATTTAACAGGTTTTGAATTTGAAACCTGTACCAAAACTTTTTCCGAAATCATAATATTGGCTAAACTATTGGAAAGTTTTGGAAGCCGTGCTTTGGAATAACACCACATGTGTGACATTCAAAAAAAAAAAAAGAAGAAGAAAAAATAAAATAGATCATCGGAGTGTAGAACAAGTGGTTTTTCTCCTGGTTATGTCTAGCTTTTGTTAGGTTCTTTATGCAGAAAAGGTGCTGTACCCACAGTAAATAACCAGTGATTAAAAACTAACAAGCAAACATGTCATTAACACTGCTCTCATCACAAACAGCAATAATTTAATACAAATATTATTGCTCTATTTTAAAATGGTCCGGAGATTCCTATTCGAGAGCTAAACTCTCCCCTCTGTCTCATGTTGACGTGGTAACAGCATCACGGCACAGTTTGTCCAGGTATTGCTTGGAAAGGACGTTGACACACTATTATTTACTTGGATAGTATCCCCCACCTCTCCACAGCTCATTTCTACCACAAACTCACCAAGTCACACACGTCCCTTTCACTGAAACACAGTCTCACCTTTGTCTGCCTGCAGTGAGTCGCTGGCAGTTTGGGGGTTCTCATTAAGGCTCATTATATTCATATTTAGCATTATTAGCCTGGTCAGCACAAGGAGTAAAAGGAGCAGAGAAGGATTAGAAACAGTGAGGGGTTGCTGGAACGGTCACGTCTGTTATAAGCGGTCCAAGACAAACTGGGAAGTTCCCCAGCAGAATTTCAACCTTTCGTCAAGCTGCCATCAATTACAGCGGCTCTGGACTCTCTGTGAATGTCCAGAAAGGTGTCCTCAAACTGTATACTCTACATATGTCTACACGCACATGGGACAAGCACGAGGGTTACACACACATTTATGCTTTCAGTGCCACAAACACTCCTTCAAACCCGTGTTTGGTTGTTCTCGTGGAAAGATAAATATTCAAACATGCTGTCATAGACACATGAAGTTTGTCAACAGCTGCAAAACTTGACACCATGAGCCGCTGTCATCCGCCGGGCAGAGAAAATGGAAATCTTTTTCCCCCGCTTGTACTTTTTCGATGACTCACACTCGCGCACAACAACATCCGGTGGACGCTGGCAGCGTGTGAAGGAGCGCGGTTGGTCGTGGAGTCCGGTCGGTCTCCAGACGTTATCAGCTGTTGGATTTGATGTGAATTTAGCTGCTTTTTTTTCTGTTTTGTTTTATTGAAGGACACAGTGACTACGATCCAAGAACAACAGGATTTGAGCTGATTTTGTGTGTGTCTACACAAAAGTGCAGTCCATTTACTCTAGAGTAGATGGATTATGCGTAGGAGGCAGATTAGTTGAGCCACTAAAGGGTATAGATAGTTGTATGTATTTTACTCTGGAGGAAATAAAGTACTAGCCATTTTTTTTGTGACATCCCCTCATGGAATAACCTAATATCTTTTCAGCTCACAGCAGGTGTCCTTCCCACAGAAAAATAGTCAAATCCTGCACACCTGTGTTCTGCTGAAGTAAAAGAATTCTCCTCAACTTAATCCTCCTGATGATTCTCAGACTCTTGCTAACCCCTCACCTCCCCTCCTCCATCTCTCCTTTTTTCATGCATACGCCCCTTTTATTCAACTCTTCTCAACCTGTCATTTCTCTTACCTCAGAGTCTCCTTTATTTCCCTCAGCTCTCTTTCTTTTTGTTTCCTTATCCAGGGAATAGCGTCTGTTCTGCAGCGTAGGTCTGACAATGAGGAGTACGTGGAGGTTGGACGCCTGGGACCCTCTGACTACTTTGGTGAGTGCATGCTTGGCTTTTTTTTTTTTCTCTTAGCTGGTTACCACACAAAGCATTATTATTAGTCAAAAAAAATCTAGTATGTAATACACCTGATAGGTCAAAGATGGTTGCTAGAGTTCTGCATCAGTCTTTTTTTTGTTGCTTTAAAAAAGTCTCAAAAATAAAATCAACAACTAAGAAAAACGCTGGACTTAAAGCATCAGCTGACATTTACTCCTCTTCTCTTCCTCTTCTTCTCCATCCAGGTGAGATCGCCCTGCTGTTGAACCGCCCCAGGGCAGCCACCGTCGTTGCCCGTGGACCCCTCAAGTGCGTGAAGCTGGACAGGCCCCGCTTCGAACGCGTGCTGGGGCCATGCTCAGAGATCCTCAAGAGGAACATCCAGAGATACAACAGCTTCATCTCTCTCACCGTGTGATAGGTCGGATGCCCCCTACAGGGCCTCACCAGCAGGGTTGTGCAACATCAGCATCACAGTTTTAGTGAATGGGTGGGAAGTGGGTTGTGAGGATGCAGGGTGAAGGAGATAGATTTTTCCATCCATGGTAACGGAGCGCTTATTTCCTGCCTTTTTACATTTCATTTTGCGCTTTTCTTTCTTTTTACCTTGTGTACTTTGACTCGATCTGTGCTGTCATGTAGCTTTATGTCCAAACCAACGCTGAAGGGGTGTACAAACCAGAGCTAAAGCAGAAGTCATTTCAATCGTGGCATATTGTAAATTGGGTCATACATACAGTGGATCTGCAGGATACGATGCATCCGAGAATGACAAAGTTTGATGTCTGCACTTTCAAGTAGTTTATGAAAGGTTTGTCTGAAGAAAAGTCATCTTTACACACAGCGTGAGCAAGTGGGTAGACAGCTTCGCTCGCTGGCTGTTCTTTGCCTTTTTTTTAACCTCTGGGTGTGTGTGGTACCACTTTTAAATGAACGCACACACACATGTTCACTTTGACGTACCTGTACTGTTGCTTTAGAGGTATGAAGAAATAAACTCTTGGCTGTTTTATTCATTGTTTTGCCTCTTAAGTACGCTTTCACTGCTGATATCACTTGGGAGATTGTTGAAGGCTCTTTTATGTTAAGTTAAATTCCTAATTTAATTTTTTTTTTTTATTATTGTGTACAAATTACATGAAAATACCTTAACCAAACATGAATTCATCATACTACAAAATGAATTATCTGTGCATCCGTAGCATGATATAGAGGTCATTGCTGTCCAAAAGCTGAGAAAAGAAATCACTGCACTGGTCTCTTAATTACAAAAATAATGAATAATAATGACTTATGAAAGCTCTTTTAGTCTTTTGAGAGCAAATCCTGTGAGTTAAAACATGCTTTCTCACATCCTGGGGAACATTTGACATTGTTGACAGTTCCTGTCTTTCTTTTTGTCTTAAATTATGTATTTATTTTTCTTCATTCTTAGTTTCCAGTCCACAATATTAGACCATATTCGTTTGTAGGTTGGATTCCTTCTTGGCCCCTGTATAACATTAGTTGACGGTGAGAAAAATAAGCGAAATCTTTCAAGTTGTCCATCAAGATTTTTGCAGTTTTTATACGCGGCGTGTAGCAGTCATGTGTTTGGAAACCGTTGCTCTTTAAAGTACAAATTTCCTCTTGCTCCCGGCAGCAGCCGTGTCTGATCTGCGAGCTGTTTTAATCCAAAGGCACATCGGTGTTGTCAGTCCACTCTACACACACGGAGTCTGAAACACACAACTGTACTTGATATGCTTACGCTGTCTCAGGACTAAAGAAATGTTCGACACAAACACACAAACGTCTTACCTGATGCTTCTTTTCTTTTTCTTTTAAACTCCTTTTGTTTGATGTTATAACGCTAGCTGAAAGCTTTTGCACCATTTTACGATTTGTAACATTGGGTCAATACAGCAGTCTGATTTAGCTGTTTTAAGACATTACTTGTGTGTTCTATTTAAGAAAAGAGTGTAAAAATATGAGCTTGTGTTGCGTTCTTTTGATCTCCTGCAATATGTCCAAGTTGCACAATTGACTCAGCAAGTGATGTATAAATGGGACCTAAAGGAAAGAGTCCTTCTGTATTCTTTCTCTTGTGTACCTTTTTCTTTCAACTATCAAACCATCTTGAGCAAATAAAGTTAAGCTTCTGAAGATCTTTTGATTCGAGCCTTATTCTTTTCCCCCTCCCTTGTCTTCGTCGGTCCCCACTGGTCCCTGTGACTTTTTTCTCACATTCTTTCCCCTCTTTTATCCCAAATTTTGGCATCCTCTTCTCCTCTCCTGACTGGACTTAGTTCTCTCTCACTCCCTTATCTCAGCTCATGCCTTTGAGGTCCACACGAACACCTCCTCTAAACGTTATATCTCTATCAATCTCTCTTTTCTGTCTTTAAACTTCTGTGGTGTCTTTGTCCATCACACCTTTCCTGTTTTGCTCCTTCTGCCTGCCTCCACTCTTCTCTTCACCCATCTTGCCCCTCCATCCTTCTCACATTAAGCCGACTGTCAGTCATCTGTCAAGCCGGGTCGTCAGAGAGCCCCGCCAGTTTACACCGCAGTGGGCTAAAACCCTCGCAGCTTTGACACATTCCTATTCGACTTAATGCGTACTAAGTCAACTGAGGAATGTGCCCCCAACTCACTGACATTAAGTTTAATACTCCCCTCGCCACACACATGCACACGCTCTCACTCATACACCTTCGCTTTGACATTTTACACTAACACACTTGAACTTAACATCGGTTTTGTTTAACAAGTGTCACCTGTTCTGTCTGCTGAGATTTTGGTAGGAGGATTTCCACAGCAATAATTAAAAAAAAAAAAAAATGTCAATGCACTTTTCATATCAGCCCTTTCTTGTAACTCTCCCAACTAGCCCCGCCTCTTTTTCAAAAATTTAATTTTTGGATTGTAATGTCATTTTTACTGTTGTTTTTGGCCTTTCTTTAACACTGCATCTGTTTCATCTGTATCTTGAACTGAATACAGCCTAAAAATAATGAATGATTCAAAATAAAAACTATTTTAATTTGTGGTTGGAAACTCTTGAGTTGTTTCCAAAAGCAAGAATGTTTTTTTTAAGGCTCTTTTGGTGAAATCAAAGCAAGTGTGGGACATGCACCTGCTATGCTCATCTGTGTGTGTGTGTGTGTGTGTGTGTGTGTGTGTGTGTGTGTGTGTGTGTGTGGCCAGTACCCCAGGCATACCAGCGCTGTCCTGGGTGGGCTACCTCAAGACAAAACTTGGCACTGACACGTAGGTAATGTGATGAAGCCATGACACTATGGCACACCGCCAATAGTGGTAAAAAATCAC
>JAOWBL010000023.1:9028676-9046066 GCA_028564865.1 Zenarchopterus dispar
ACACACACACACACACACACTTGTGTTCTCTAATGAGAGTGTTGGTTCACCTCCTACTCTTAGTTCTTCCTCGCGCTGGCCTTTCACCCGCTCTCCTTCTCTTTCAGGACCCGGTAACAGCAAACACACCACCAATAACCCAGACACCCTTTGTCCTCTGTTTGCTCACCACATACCTCCCCTGATTGCTTATCCTCTTTTCACTCCCTTTCTTTTTTCTTTGCTTCCATGCTTAGAAACTGTTGCAAAGGAGTGGCCGCTGAAACTGATGGTCCCTTGCTTACTCCTGCCTCAGTTCCAGCCGCACCAGATCACCCTCCAGCCACTGTTTTAGCACTGACTCAAAACTACTCTCTCTGTGTGAATGTCATTGTTATACTTTTCTTTATCAGACAGGGTTTGGTATGTTCATTTCTCTGCATGACTAAATCGCCACTCAGAGCCAGCCTTGGCAACTTGCCATCGTGGTTTAGAGGAAGAAAGCCTGACATTGGTGTGCATGCTAGAGTGTCATGCCAGCTGCAAAACGGTGTTGTTCATCCCTCCAGAGATTTCTGAGAAGTTGTCAGCCAATATCCTTTTTCGTGCAGAAGAGAAGTTAGGCTTAGGATATTGTTTCAGTGTCGCTCCAGGCTCTGCAGTGTTGCACAGGGATGTTACCTGCCCTCCTCCCTAAGATCAGAAAGTCAAAAGCATCTGGCCACCTGCCCTGAGTTACACAACAATATTTTCATAACCTCCGTGCAAACTTCTCTTTTCAGCCTTCATCTATGCTTTAATCAACATAGTGTGCTGCTGATGAAAATTTAACATATTCATAAAGTGCTGAAGATTGGTTATTATCAGCTTTGCGAATCAGAGTCATAAAACCTCATTTGAGAAGTTATTTTCTATTACTTTCTTTTTGTTCTTGTTAGATTGGAAAAGTTGTTATCTGAAGTAAAACTAGACCAAGTACACTGTATTTCTTGCATGCACGCTACACTAAGCAATAGCTTTCCCTAACTTATGCAAAAACACGGTTTAAACTAAACATGTTGGGACAAGATGCATCTGCTTGGATGTGGATGCTTTGGTTCTAGATCCAGGGGATCTCCCAGCTTCTTGTCTCTGCCAGAGTAACGTTCCCTGGGCCTTAGGGGTACAACACTTTCCCGAGCCTCCACCCCTTTGCTGCTAATGTTTTAGATTGCTCGGACATGGTTATACACGCCTCTCAGTTGCTGATAGACCATAATACCCACAACAATGAATCAGCCTTTAAAGGAATGCTCTCAAGCACAGGAAGTCAAAGCAAATGTCTGGCTTTTTTTTTTTTTAAATGAATCAGTCTATGGATATGTCATCAGTGACACAGTTACACTTCATAATGTTTGTTCTTGCATTCACTGACGCATAGGGAAGAGTAGGCGCCTGAAGCTAACCTTTTCCCGCTTCCTCTCCACAGGTAGCCAAGGTGGAGTACGTGAGGAGGAGACCCAAGCTGAAAGAAGTCTTTGTACGGTTAGAAGACCACCTGGAGTGTGTGTGCACATCACACCATCATGCAGCAGAGCATTCAGATGCAGAAACAGGTAAATGCCACCCTCCAGTTTATTGTTGTCCCAGCATTGCCTGTTAGGAATAAACTCACCTTGAAACTGATAGATCACCTGGACCCGACTCTTGTCCCTTCATCAGCTCTCATCATGCGCTCTGTCTTACCGCCTTCCTACATGTCTGACAGTCTTTTCCTCATCCCGGCTCCCTGGCTTTGCACTGGATGACCTTTTAGCATGATTGCTCCTGAATAGATGCATACACCTGTGAGGTGGCCTGCTGTTGCAAAACTATAAAGCTTGTGTGTTTGTGCCTCTTTAGATGAGAATGTGTGTGCAAATATGTGTGTTAAGGGAGGGTGTTCAAAGGCTCTTTGGCATGAAAGCAGGTAAATCTGCAAGTGCCTTGATCTGAGGCCTTTCTCTCTCTGGGAGCAGATAAGTCCTGTAATGTGTTTGCTGATAAGAC
Organism: Zenarchopterus dispar; assembly: GCA_028564865.1. Lineage (NCBI taxonomy): Eukaryota > Metazoa > Chordata > Actinopteri > Beloniformes > Zenarchopteridae > Zenarchopterus > Zenarchopterus dispar. The sequence goes on from JAOWBL010000023.1 coordinate 9,030,684, forward strand.
ACCTGAAGAATTTATACTGAGTTATATCTTTGCACTCTCTGCTTCAGTCCCAGGGCTGTCGTGCCTCTTTGTGTATCATAAAACCTGCTTCTTGCTTTTAACCCTTCGTCCTATCCACCCTCCCCAACTTTGTGTTTTCAGGCCACCGTAGGGCTAAAGGTAAAAAAAGGAAACCTAAAATGCAAAAGCCCAGCAAGGAATTATTGGTGACATAATAAAGTTGCTTTCATTACTCAAAATCCACTGGAAGGCTGTGAAGGGAACAGGTAGGACTCAAGCGCTGAAGCCTCCTCCCACCTTTTGGTGCTGCACTGACCCAGTCAGGGTGTTAAGAGGGCCTGCCAATCACCATCACCAGCCACATCACAGCTGATCAATGCGAGAGGGGCTGACGGATATTTTGCCCCACTGAAGCTGCATGCCGAATTTGTGACCTGCTGAGCATGCACACTTCAAATGTATGCTTTATGACTTTTTGCTTGTTTGTGGTTGTGTGCACTTTCTTTGTTAGACAGTAAAGCAGGTCCAGCTGCTTGTGTTGTTTCACTCCTTAAAAGGCACTCTTCTCTCTTTATTTGCTTTTGAACTTCTTTGTGTCTTTATGTCATCATCTTCTCATCACCCTCTACATTAGAAAGGCATTTCTTCATCCGGTCCTTTACTTTGGGCACACACAAAATAATACACACATGAGTAGACGTAATTGTGCCTGTTCTGATTGAGGTAGTCAAATTTTGGAGTGACGTGATTGAGTGCACTCTCGTTCTCGTGTGTTGTATCTGTTTGTTATCCGTTTGTTTAAAATGCATGAATTAATTGCTGAAATTGGGCTCTAAATCCACAAGTTTGTTTTGAATTTTTTGTGTATTTTTAAAAAAAAAGCTGTAATACTAACCGTAGCTTTGTTTCCTTGTCCAACAGTGGATGTGAGGTGAGACCAATCAGAGCAAGCGATTTCAGCATGGGCGGGACCTAAAACGGAGGATTCCATCAACGGGACACCTGCTTTGTCCTCTTCCTCACTGCCATGCTACCTTTGTTTAAGAAATTACACTTCTCTAAAAAGTCAGAAGACTGAAAAACAGACAACGGGCAAAAAAAGAGTAAGATGCCAAAGGTGCTTTTAAAAGAAAACAAACAAATTTAAAAAAAGAGAAAAAAAAAACAATAACCCAAGATGATGACTGTGTCTGCCTCTGTGGTATGCTACATACCCAGACAACCGAACTCGTGCTGATTTAGAAGATGCCATGGAGCTCCGGCAAAGCAGAAGGAGGCCAATGGGACGAGGCAAAAGGGATTCGTGTTCAACATTTTTGATGGACTTTGTTTTGAAAGACATACAACAAAAATGGCTACTGGACTCTTGGATCACGTTTCGACTGGAACCCAGCGGTCTGACTCAGCAGAAGTGCCCTGCCGCGCCCGAAAGACTCTTGCATACATAGGAAGAAAACAAGAGAGATGTATAGGAATAATGGGGCATCAAACATTGTTAGTTATGGGATGTGTGCTCTCATAAAAGAGTAAAGACCCCCGATCCTCTGTGACTTTGCCTGCCTGCTATGTACAGTTAATTTTGAAAAGGAGGATCCGCCGCTACTTACAGAATATTTATATGTTTGGACTTTTGCTTTCTGTCTCTTTCAATATTAAATAAGGAACAGAAAAGGTGTTTTTATGTTTCTGCAGATGTTCAAGTCTTCCGTGTGGTCCAGTTCTTTGTATTCATCAGTATCACGATTGTTTTTCCCGTCAACCATGTTTCGTATTATATTGCAGTATATCTGATTGTTGTCAAATCTTGCATATGGTTTGAATATATGTGTGAAAGGAGGAGATGTGAGACTCAGTACAGGAAGATGCTTTATTTTTGTTATGAAATATATTATGCATTACTTATATCCAAGCAGAATTTATGTTTTTTTTCTTTCATTGTGGTTGAATGCCTGTTTTTATTCCATCAGAAAAATGCGAAAAAGTGGGCAGGAGATGGCATAAACAAAGAGGAACTTGCTGCAGATGCAAGTGTTTGTTAGCCTGTTTACACCAGAGCTGTGAAAGTTCAGAGGACAGTCTCAGACGGGGAAACTTAACAGTTAATGGTTGAATACCGTTGCTTCTGCTATAGTCCTGATAAACCTTTATGGTGCAAGTGACAAAGCACACATACATGCACATATCAGGGTGTGTGCATGTATGCTGCCTTGCAATCATGGATACACTTCAAAACACCAGAGGAACCGCAGTGTGCAAGTGTGTCTAAATTCAGGTCTGATGTACAGCATATGGATCTAATTTGTTATCTTTATTACGCATTAAAACTAGACACACTTTGTTCTAAAACTATTTTACTGCACACATAGTTGATTTGCCATGAAAATGTGAATCTAAAACTGTCTTTTCCTCATAAGTGTTTCCAAATTGCTGCTTCAGTGGAGGCTAACCAGTCCAACACATGAGACTCAGTTTATCTTCTAGAAGTAATTATTCATTATTTTATTTTATTGTGAGAACGAGAGAGAGAAAAGCACAAAAGTACTCCCAAAACACATGTTTTGTGTGTGTGTGTACGTTCAAACACTATTTCTCGTCTCCAAGAGGCTATTTTTCACTCCTATCTCGAAAACTGATAAGGAAAATGTCCGCCGGTCTGCTTCACAAGGTAGTATACTGGGCCTCCAAAGAGTAAAGTCCACCTTAAACAGTGAATGAGCGAGCAAAGCAAATCGACGACCGCATGAATGGGCTCCTTGTTTGGTCAGACTTTACTCCCCTGTCGACAGGAGAACAAATCACTCCACCCTGTGGAGGGACTGGCGTTTTATGCGGCCGCGTACAATCAGGAGAGATGATGATGAGCGCGCCGAGGTGGTCTGAAAACATTACAGCACCGGCCTGACCCTGCACCCCAGTGAAACAAACAACTGCTTCCTTAGGAGTTCCTTTAGCTGTGATTAATGTGCAAACATGGTGCAAAAGAAAAAAAAACCTCTGTGTTGAAATGAGGAAGTGTCTGCGATTATTTCTTACAGACCAAAGAGAATGAATGAGTCACTGTGTAATGTGAAGAGAATCGAGTGAAAGTTAGGTGAGGAGAGTTTGATTGAAACGATTTGTGGGCATGACATCACACAGCCACCCGTGATTGAGCTCGGCATAAGCTGACTGGTGCTACATTTGTAATTTTGCCATCGTTTACATCCACATGACATCAATACCAGACACTGCTGTCAGTGAGTCACACTTGAAGTTTTTTATTTCAGGACAGCGCATTAACATCGTGCTTTCACTTAGCCTTTTTGACTTTATTTTCAATCTTCCATTGGATTAAAACAGCATAAATCATAATTTATATATTTATGTTTTCGATAATAAATGTAATTCTGCTCTTGAAATTGTGAGTCCCATAACTTCTGCCACATGTGTCTTAGATGGTACGTCAGGTGAGTAAGAGGTATGGAGTGAGAGTAACAGACCCCCAAAAGCAGACAGCCTAATGGGTGGAGATGTACAGATTACATGTGTTCAAATGGCTCCTGCTGCTGCTGCAGGCGGAGCAGAAGCTCGATGTGAGGGTGGTGTACACAGGAAATGTAAGCTTTTTCAAGTTTGCAGGCTGAGCAAAAACTGGGCTTTATTCCAGTATCCACCAGCAGCAGACGGTGGGCTCTAGGGGCTTTATTACTTTCCCCCTAGTAGCCCGGTCTAATCCCAGGGCTAAGGGACATGAAAGTCCCACTCCTTCGTACTTCCCAGCCATACACCCAGATTATTACCTCAATAGGGAGTCAGATAAAGCAAGGCAAAACATGAAAGAGAGAAGGGATCAGAGAGACAGCAGTTCGGCTAGCTGGTGGAACAAGGGATAAAGTCAATAAAGTAAAGATAAAAGGAAGAGTAGAGGCCTGATTGATTTCATTGTTTTTATCTGACTTGCACAGCTTTATTCAAAAAGATGTGGGAATGGCTGAAGTGGGGATTTAGGATAGCGTGTGCAATGCATTCACCACGCAGAGGAGGGAAAGCAATATGTCACGGTGGGGAAGAAGGAGGAGTGGGAATACCTTTAGGAGTGAGCGGGTAGTGGGATGGGAGGAAGAGGGGGGTAAAAATGCACAGAAAAGGGAATGGAGTGGGCTCAGGATGTGGGGAAATCAGCACCGCAACAAGAAAGGCCAGACAGGTCAGCGCTTAAGTGGACATGCTCTTATAAACAATGCCAGAGGGCCACGAGGGGGGTAGGTAAGGTGTGAAGAGGGCCGCTGAATGGGCTTTATGTATGCGCGTGCACGTATGGGCGTGTGCATGCACACATGCATGTGAGAAAGTCAGCTAATGTGTGGGATTGTATGCAGTTGAATAAAATGGAGAAAGCTGACTGGTGTGAAAGATGGACCACTGGAATTATAGCGTCTTGAAGGGAACAAATTGGGATTTTACTACCCACAATGCACAGGGGCGGAGCTTAGCGTTCACGGGTCATTTGAGGATGTTGCCAGCAGTGAAAGGTTCTTCATAAACTGTTAAAACTTAATCACTTCCACCTATTTCCATGTTTATTGTGAATAAATTATCTTTGATAATTTGAATCTCAGGCAGAAAATAAAGAACGTGGTTAAACTGATAGAACACCCTGCTCCTGATTAACCTTTACCATTTCCTTCCCAGATCACAGATCTCTCTAACATAACTTTCCTCCCTCCCTCGTCTTCCCCTCTCCTTCCCCCTCTTCCTGTCACCCTCTTATGTTTCTTCTCTCTGCCCCAACCTGTGGCCTCTGGGTTTTGAGGAAAGGCAGAGGTGGCCTTTGAGGATGGCGGCAGCCAAGTTTGTCTGGGGCCACAGCCACAAATGCACGTCTTTGTTGTTCGCCGCGCTCTCACCTCTCACCATCCACCCCCTGCCTCTCTCCTCATCCTCCATCTGCCCCCCACAAACTCACACCGACATGCTTATGCCTTCGTGGGGCCCCCTTTTGCACAAATGACCACGCTAATTATGTATTTAAGGTATTTGGCTCCTGTGAAAACAGCTTTAGGTTCGCGGTGGAAGTTGGTGGGGGCAGTGGGAGAGAGAGGAAGGTGCACATAGGACCGTGGTGTTGTCCACGGTCTCATGGCTATCATTAGTGCCCCATGTAGAATGTAAACATTGAATTAGGGTAGCAAAGCCTGATTCAGGAGAGGGACAGTTGAGATGATGGTGCATGCCTGCGCTCCTGAGTTCTGGTATCTGTTTCACCTCCGGGCTTCAGCCCCTCAAACATTTCGTTCATGCCTGGACATTTTGCCTCACACGTTAGAGCAACGGTTGTCTAGCAACACATGAGAGACAACACAGCACTTAAATACTCACTAACCCTCTTTCATTCGGTGTTTTTGTTGATGTGAAGGTCTGTTTCTAATCTTTCAAGGCTCAGCCCAGAACCTTTACCTTGACATTGCTAGCAAATGTCTTCACTGTTACAATTTATTGTAAAGGCCAGCTGAATGTTAAAAGATTTACTGCAGCAACTGTCTCTCTTGATGTTTTATTAAATAGGCAGATATCCTAGCATGACATTATGAGTAACTGACGCAGGACTGATAAGTATTAAATGAACATTTATCAAATAAATTTTAAAAAGCTGACATGATCCACTGAAAAAAGTGCCAGCGTAAAGGTGCTCCAGTGGATATTCATTGTATGACATCTTTCCAACCCATTTTTTTCCTTCAGCTTTTTTTTTTTCCTTGATTTGAATTATGTTTTAAAGTGCATTCACCTTTCACTTTTCTGGTCCATGACAACTGATGAGACCATGAGCAGTCCCATAACAACGGGTCTGAAGCTCACCAATCAGAAGCTTACAGATGCTGCTGAGAAACTGGAGATGGACCAGAGCCTGCTAGGGTCCCTCAGTGGGAACCTTCTCACAAAGGACTCCTTTCACACTTCAACTTCAAGACTGACTCATAAAGAATTAGGTTAGTTTTTACTCCAGCAAAGACTTAACCCTAAGTTGGGAAAAACATACTACAAAACTACACTAATCCATTTAACCCAGAGGACATGGGGCTTACTGGGAAAGGCCGTGGAATTAGTTCTCGCTTCCTCTCAGTCAAATCTATTTGTATCTCTCTTAACTCACTTCCAGTGGCTGTGCAGAGGTTGAAAGAATGCCTGGAAATCATCACAGACTGATCCATAAGTACACAACTACTTTTCTCTAAGTACTATCTGACTGAGGTGAGCCTGGCAAGGCCTCTGTCAGGTCTTATTAAATGGAGGGAGGGAAAAGAGGCAGGGAGTGATGGAAGGCGTGGCACAGGAACTGCAGAAAGCGTATAGGTCTCCGGAGGGTGATAAGTCAGCGTCTAATGGGAGAGGAAGTTTGTATGCGACGTAATTACAAAGGCAGAAGCTCCTCTACTGTACGGGTGTTTGTGAGAGAGGTCGAGTGTACAAGCATGCACGCTTTCCGATGGGAGCGCAGCAAAGGGGAAGCCAGTTTCTCTTTACACATCAAATAAATCAAAAGTCTACAATTAGAAAGAAGGAGTGACCAGTGTTTGGTTTGTGGGAAGCGAGGAAGAAAGCTTGGAATGTGTCACTGCTATTGAGGAATGAGGAGCGTGTGAGTGAGTGTGTGTGTGTGTGTGTGTGTGTGTGTGTGTGTGTGTGTGTGTGTGTGTGTGTGTGTGTGTGTGTGTGTGTGTGCGTATGTGTGTGCAGTTATGTGTGAGGTCGGGAGTAGCCAGCCTGGCCAACATTCTTGGGCCGGCAGTATTATTAACCGTGGTGTAACCATTATCAGTGTTTACTTTGATCCAACCACCACCACAAGAGTAATGGACTCAGCTGAACTTAACTTTTTTTTCTCCTCTCAGAGGTCCTTGACTTTTTCTTGATGATGATGTTCAGGATGTTCTATACCTCCTTATTTTCAGCATAAGACAGACTGGCTTGTATAAAGGACGCTGCATGACGATGGAGACTAAATGATGTGTGCACTGAGCTGGATCTGAGGCGTTTTAGCACTCAACATCTCATAATTCAACAGCCTGGTGAGACCACCTGGTCTTACAGCCTCACTACACACATCCTTATCTCCAAAGGAGCTCTCTTGTCAGTAAACTGAGCAGACGCCCACACTTCCACAAAAACTGGTGTGTTGAAGGGAGAAATGAAAAAAAGAAAAGAAAATAGACTTTAAACTGCGACTCAGGTCCTCAGTGCATCTGTCTGTTCATAAGTTTTTTATTTGATTGTGGGAAAGACCGAGGTATAAGCTCTTTACCTGTCCCATGAGGGTATGTTGAGAGCATCACAGCAGACCTCACACTGTTCACACCAGCTGGCAGCTGGCAGACACACCTGGTGCTCAAGTGTGGATGAACACACACATTCACAAGCAAAGAAAGATTAGTAAAGCATGTCTGTGGCACCTTTTGTTAAGTTATGTTATAAGCGTTTTCATGACAGATATTTTGACTTGTCAAAGCGGATGAAGCTTTTAAGAGCGATTAAAGAACTTTTCTCTTTTGATGTGACTGTGAGACCAAACTGGGGAGTCACATTCAGGCGCAATACTCACTCTGTCCTAGCTTTCTGGTTCCTTCAAATTTCCGTTAACAGTAAACTGAACGGCTAAGTAATATGTTTGCCAATTGTTTTTTTTAAAGCTGTCTGTTTTTTGTCGGTTTTTTAGTACCTTTTGTTTGTAAAATTTTGGCCCTTCTGAAATCACCAAAGACAGCGAGCTTAAGAGAAAGGAAGCAGAAATGTAATGTGGCAGCTAATTTTAACTTTTTGGTATTAAATGTGCCCTTATTGAATCTGATGTTTTCTTAATACCTGGACTGTCAGGTGTTAATGTAACAAATGATTAATGTAACATTTCTGCACTGGGACGCTTTTTTGTTTTGCTTTGGAAGAAATCTGCGTCAGTGAAGTTGGTCATGTCACGCTCCACCACTGCTGGCTCCGATCCCTCATCTACATATGCCTCTCTGCAGCTATAGACGATATTGCGCCACATGTGGACAAATTTTGCTCTACTTTACTTTAGGTTTCTCTTCATTGAAATTAGTTAATGAATATGTCCCTTTCCACTGCACAACAACTTCAAAAAGAAACCACACAGGCTCAACTCTGCTGCACCTTAGTTTATATCTGTACGTCCTGTGTTTGACATCACTTCGTCTTACAGCACATGCAGGAGACTTCAAAGCAGAGGCCTGCTCACAGTGAAGCTGAATGTAAGATGCGGTTAAAATACTAAATGAAATACTAATAAATAAATAAACAGAACTGAGCCTTAAATGAACATTAAAACCTGCAGTAAGAACTTAGCCGTAGTCGCTTCTGCTACGGTGTCCAGTGCAGGACCGAGCCATCTTCATCGTTGTTGGTGTTACATATTTCCACAGAGCGATCCACGGTTGTTATAAGATCCAACTGAGATGACAGTCTAATGATGATAGGGATGTGAGACAGATGATGCGTCCTAAAAGTATACAAGTATTTCTTAACATGAAATTAAAACTAATATTTTAATCCAAAATAAAAGTATAATACGCTGTTTGAACGAAAGGTGCCTGTATTTGCAAACTCTGACTGGTCCTCCTCTTACTTATATTATACCCGACTTGATCTCAATAACATTTAGATGGACGGTAATGTTCACAAACCACATAAACTGAAATGAATATATATTCCTACATACTATAACAACTTAGTTTTCAAATGGATAAATAATTTAGTAGCTTGCAAATAATTTGTTTTGCAAATTTTGATTTTAAATAATTCAAAGACAGCATTTCAAATTGTGAAGCTGACCTTTTTTTAATTGATTTTGTAATACATACAGAATCAGATTGTTCCAATACTTTCCAATACTTTTATTGTCTTCAAAAAAGTACAACTAACCCACAACATGTGTTCTAATGCAGCTCGATGAGTTTATGTTGCTTTTTTTTTTTTTTTTGAGCCACCAGTCACTAAAAACCTGGATTCCTGTTTACACTGGAGGAGGCACGGTCTGTGAAATCTGGGGAAAAATTCACTTTGATTAATCACGTTGTAATTTTCCACTTTACTTTCGCTCATCTCACATGATCTCACGCCTAAAAGGCAGCAGTAATCTCTAACAATTGTTTTCCAACATTGTCGTGAATCCATGAGGAAATTCCCACAACGCTATTCCTTCTGGCCATTAAATGCTGGTTTTATTCCATGTCCTTCGAGGTTATAAATTTTTTCTGTATTCTTCAATTTAATGACCAGAAATCCTCAAGTTCTTTGTGAGTTAACTTTGGAAACTTTACATTTAAATGGTTGAACATTTCCCCACCGAGGCTTTCACAGACACAGAGATGAATCCCACCCATTTAACCTACTGAGCCTCTCTCAGAATCACTAAGATTTAACTAAGATTGATAAGAATGATGGTTTATATGTGCAGCTTACATATAAGAATTATCCTGATGGATAAAAAGTCTTCAGCAGAATTCTTCTTTACACAGTATTATTTAATCTTTCAAATGACCAGCAACGTGCATTTACGTTTTTGCTAGTATTCTGCTGTGTTTGGCTGAATATTCATCAGTCTCCATGAACTCTACAAAGGTTGCATCCATTTCCAAAGAAAAAGAAAAGTAAAAGCTAAAAACTGGAAGTCAAAGCACTCTTGAATGACCAGGAAGTTTGGCGAACCCCTAAGGGAGTGAACGAACACCCCTGATAACCTCACGATCTCCCGTATTGAAAAATCTTCCCGAACTTCCTTGGACTTCCTGCAACATTCACTTAAAAGCTGCTTGTGTTTCTGTGAAGTTGTCTTCTGAAGAAACCCCCCACATGACCGTCTTTGATGAGAGGTGAGGCTGAAAGAGCCTGAGTGGAAGCCTTCTTGACGGAGTGGCTTCTGAAGGAAGGTCATGTCACTGGAGCAGGAGGGGGTGAGCGATGGAGGGATGGCGGAGGGGAGGAACAGCGTGTAGGGATCTTGTCGGCATGTTAACGTTGGTGATTCTTAGACTTCACAGCACCTCATTTGTTCTCTTTGTCATGACTTCCAAAGAGCAAATCCCTTTGTGTTCCTCTCCAAACCCTCTCATCTGTGCTATCTTTCTTATCTTTCTTTTTATGAACCATGAGGGTTTCTCTCAGTGCTAACGTCATTTGATCTGTGCATTGTTGCTCCGAGTCTCCGCTCCTGACTCTTGTTCCCACCCTTCTTCAGATTTGTTTTCTTTTTTTAGAAGAAAATGCTATTTTGTCTGGTGACTCAGTTGGTCTGTTTTTATCTTCACAGTTTTTTCATATTTTTCTCCGCTCAGCGAGATGATGTCATGCAGATTGTAGGACTAAGAGCACACAGACGCATTTGTCCACAGTTCCCACTAGCGGATGGTTTATTTTCAGTGGTTTTAGACTGATCCACATATCTCTGAGATGACTTTCACCAAAGCTAATAACAGCAACAGCGTAAGTGCTACCAGTCTGCTGGAAGTTATTGTCACAGGATGAGAAACAGGCCCAGCGGTGGTTGGGAAACTCAGTGAACTGCGTGCCAGCTTGACTGCACCATTTAAAAGTTTAATTCAGGTTCAGCCCTTCCCCTCTTCCCTCTCTCCTCACACTCGCTTCTCTGTCTTTACCCCTCTCCCTTTAATTTGCTTTCCATGAGCTAAGCAACTTGTGAACACCTGCTACTTCAAATGACATATTCATTGTCGTGCAGAGTTGGAGGTGTAAATCATTGTGGGGCGCTGCGTGACGTGACCGCGCACATGCGCTCCAACATAAATGACTGACATCTTTGACCTGCGAGTGGGGAAAGGAGAGCAAAACAGAGCATGTGCTCAGCCTCCAGCAATTTCTCTTTAACTCCCCCTTTCTTATTTAAGCTCTACCCACCAGCGGACACACACATCTATCACACCGTGTAGATTGGTCACTAGTTGCCAAGAGCTGTCAATGCTATTAACTGGGAAGAGCGTAGCTGGGTTGAGTGTGAACGCTCCCTCAGTGATTTCATCAACGGCAGCATCATGAAACTTGCTTTCCATCTTAGTCCAGCACTCGAACATGCCGACATTTGATAATCAGCCCCAAATACAAAACACAACAGAGGCAGTTTCTTTATTTTAATCTGTTCTTTAAAACAAAATAAATAATCACAGACCCATGATTTGACTTGTTTCCTATTAATGCTCATTTAAAAGACAAATACTTGCTATACAAGAAGATTCCATCAAGTTTCCTGCAGGATTGTTGCTTATTGCAGTTTTTTTTTTTTGGGGGGGGGGGGATGTGTACAAATGGATAAAAAATTTGAGGGATAAGGCTAATCAATTAATGATCAGCAAATCAATCAATATCACAACACCAGCCTCCGGTATTTATAGCACACCAAGATGTGCCACGTAGCTGATGTTCTGTCCAGTGTTTTTTCGGATCTGTGGTCGATGCATCCTCTTTGGATCTGCAGCTTTTTTCAATAATGGTGGACCGACTCTGCTCAACTGGCGACCTGTCCAGGGTGTACCCCTGCCTCTCGCCTGTGATGGGCTGGGATAGGCTCCAGCAGACCCCCGTGACCCAGAAGTGGATTCAACAGGTCTAGAAAATGGATGTATGGATGACTCTGCTCAGCAGTTTCTTGTCAAATGCACTAAATGACATTTGAGACATTCATGTCCATGTACTTCAGAGAAAACACGCAAACACCGTTGGAAAACTGGATAATGAAGGAAGTTTGTTGCTGCAATTCTTTATTCTTCTGCTTTGGAAAAGTGGCTCTTTGAAATGACTTTCATACACATAGACACACACACACACCTACACAAATTACAGTTGATCCTATTTGATTTTGCATCAAACACTCCCTTCAGTCTCCATTTGATCGACCGTTGAAGCAGAGTCGAAGCTTATACTAAGACAACAGAAAGTGCTGATGCGGCCAGACAGCTGAAAGCAGATAAGTAAGTCTTTGGTGCAGGTACATGTGCGTGCATGAACGCTGTGTGATACCAAGAGCACATGCTGAGCCGCATGGGGTCTTCAGGGGTGTGAAGGCCTCTATAAAGAGCTCAGTAATCCTCTGCTCTGTTGCAGAGGGCTGTAGTGATAAGTTTAGGGTGAGCTTGTGACCGCATCCTCCATTTCTGTACATCGCTCTCATAACAGTGAGCCATGATGAAGAGGACACTTTGTCATCATTCGCTTTTGTTACCCTGCCAATAACCTCTGTCAAGGAGTCTTCAGAGCCAGCATCAAACTTGTCACCTTGAATTACATTACTGTTCGCTAAAATCTCATTTTGATGTGATTATTTGAAAGAACTAATTCTCTGACCTCGGTGATGGACGTGTGACCTCAGTGGGTAGATAGGTTGAATATTTGTTGTTTGTCAGATGATCCTTTAGCTTGGCTGACCTGCCATGGTTTTGTTTGCTTATAATTGAAAAGCAAAGCCTCTTTATCCCCAAATTACATGATTGTGGCACATAATGTGTTGAAATAATGTGCTGGCTTCACACAAATAATGCCAGTGGAATGTCAATTAGCAGAATTGCAGCGAACACAGGACTTTTGTTCTCATGTTGGATGTGGACTCCCTCCCTCATTACTGTCATTGCTCCCTATACAATACTGATTAAACAACTGAGTGGTTTCAATCAGAGACTTCTTCAGCTGCTATAAGCACCTATACATCATTTAACCTGCTATAGTAACCTTATATAATGAACTTCCACAATGTTGATGGGTTCTTGTTTTATTTAAGCTTTTATTTTTCTTTTATACAGTGAGGGTATTAAACTTTACAGCCTGTCAAACTGTGGCTTTAACTGAACAACAAGGTACGAGCCTCTGGGTGTAGAAGGACAGCAATTAACGTATTTTATTGTGCAACTAGTTTTTTAACTGTTACAGAAAGTAGATTTTAATTCATAAACAATAACATCCTTCCATCATGGGAAAGAGTTTAGTCTTTTCCAGGAGGATCGAATTGTTACCCTGCATCAAAGAAACAAACCAAATAAGGAGACTGCTGAAACTACTAAAACTGGGTTAAAAACCAAAGATAAAACTCAGATGTAATCAAGTACAGCTTATTCAGCGAGGATTTTTGAAATGAGGGACCTAACTTAACCCCCGTCTGTAGCATCAGAGTCTACAAATGGAAGCTGGAAAAGATTTTAAGTAGTAGCAAGCTTGGTGGGCAAAAGCCAGCAGAAAGCATGTGAGACATGTTTACATCTATCTGCTTATGAGATAGACTATTTGGAGTTTCCCTCTCAGAGGGTGAAAGTGAACATAAAATCCTTCTCAAGATGTCAGCCTGAACCAGATCCCATGTGGTCACATCATTTTCAACGGCTGGAACAAAAGTGGTGAACCATCATCTTCCAGGAAGAAATGTGGATCGGCAGACTTTGAAGGATTGTGATCATAGATCACATAAATGTTTGGTGACATCTAATCAAGGATAATCAACAGCTGAACACACTGCAGTGTTTGACAGTTTAAAAAATAAGAGCACTTTCACAGGTACAATGTGACGAAAACGCAAAGTACTGGCTTCAACAGCTGTGTAACCCAAAGAAAATCATAAAAAAAAGGTTTCAGTTCGCTTTGGAGCATAATGATTGGACTCTGGAGCAAATGAGAAAGGTTATATCATCTGATGAGTCCAGATTTACTGTGTTCCAGAGGGACGAGAGCACCTGGGTAAGAAGAGGGGAAGATGAAGCGATGCATACATCACGTCTCGCCGGCCAGGTCCACGTTCAGCAACGAGATGTGCTTTAAAAAATGGGCTGACTATTTAAACACGCTGAATGAGCAGGTTTTTCCATGATTAAATGTTTTTTTTCTCTTCCTTCCCTGATTGCACAGGCATATTCAAAGATAAAGCAGTCACAATCCATCAGAGTGGTGTGGTAGGGAGGATGAAATGTAATTTTATGGATTGGCCACTGCAGACCAGAACCCCTCTGAGTCTTTGGGAAGATGTAGTGATCTGATTCTACGATCATCAATATAAAACCTTTTTGAAAACTAATGCAAGTCTGGACAGAAATAACTTGAGACTGTATTAATTAGAGATTGTATAAAGAACCACAAAATCTGCTTTTGGCCAGCGTGATAAACAGATTCAAACAAGACGCTAATCTTACTTGTGGAAATATCACAAAGTCGTTTGTGTGTATATGTGTTTGTGTGTGTTTGACCTGTCTGTGCTTGACTGGGTTAAACAGAAAAAAAAAAAATTCTTTTATTAAAGAATAGGAAATGCTAAGTCCAGTGTAACGTGAAAAACAGAAGTAAAACTCTCTACCTGTTCTCCTTTGACAGAATAAATCTTCAGTCTTCTCAGGAAAGATATGGTTTTGTCACCAAAGCATGGGCTGATACAAAATATAGATAGGTAGATAAAATCTCTTTTGGTGATGTCACCGAAAGGATTTTGGACTACCCAAAAGTCCCGACAAAGCTGTGCCCGTATGAATGCCCTGCTTTATTGCATATTTCACTCTGAATGGGAATATAAGTACAGAAAAAAAGTCATCTCTACTGAATAAGATGTAAAACCAGCAAATAAAATTTTTTACTCTAAAGAAAATATTTAGATCACAAATCTAAGCGGTCACCGGGGGCCATTCCCTGTTAGCCACTTGAGAGAAACCAAATTTATTGGCGTGATATTTCATTCTGGAGGCTAATCCAGCCTATGGGGGGGGAGGCGGGGTGGGGACTCGTTACCCTGGCAACCACGTTAAAACAGGAAAAGCTTCTCGTTTTCATTGGTAACAGGACGGGAATTTAACACACAACATGCCTCCACCACAAAATGCGGCGTTTATAAGTTGTGCTCAGTTCAAGAATTTCTCTGAGACCAGACTCAAGAAAGCCAAACTCAACAGAGCTTTCATCGTATTTTTTCATCGTTCCAGTTTGGGCTTTATATAGCTTGGAGGCAATTATTGTAGATTTAGGAACTTTTCCATCATGTTCCGCATTCTTCATAGCCAGACGTTTAGTGTAAGTGCATAATGAATCACTCTGGCTTTATCTTTTATCAATTTACTTTTAACAGCTGACTTCCTCTGTTTTGTTCAGAAGATTTTGTCTCTTTATTAGGTAAGAAACTGATTCTCTACTGGTTTGGCACGGTAGCTGAAGAAAAAACAACAATAACCCATATTTGTCTAGTGTTCGAAAAAGACTTTCTTTCCCTTTTGCAGCACTGAGTCAGACCGCCAATGAAAGTTAATGTTGTAATAGCACAATAACAGGAATTAGGTGTGATTGTGGTAAAAGAAAAGCCCCGGGGTGTTATCTGAGTTGTGAGAAACTGTTGACATCGTCATTCATCTTTTTTTTTCTCC
>JAOWBL010000023.1:9053869-9088220 GCA_028564865.1 Zenarchopterus dispar
ATCCATCCATCCATCCATCCATCCATCCATCCATCCATCCATCCATCCATCCATCCATCCATCTTCTTCCACTTATCTGGGGTCAGGTCACGGGGGCAGTACCCTAAGCAGGGAAGCCCAGACTTCCCTCTCCCCAGCCACTTTGTCCAGCTCATCTGGTGGTATCCCAAGGTGCTCCCATGCAAACTGAGAGACATAGTCCCTTCAGTGTGTCCTGGATTTTCTCTGGGGTCTTCTCCCAGTAGGACATGCCCAGATTACCTTATCAGAGAGATGTCCAGTAGGCATCCTCACCAAATGCCCGAGCCACCTCATCTGGCTCCTCTCGATGCAGAGGAGCAGCACCTCTACTCGGAGCCCTTCCCAGATGGCCGACCTTCTTGCCCTATCTATAGACCCTGGATAATCTGCAGAGGAAACTCTTTTTTTCATTGCTTACATCTGCAGTCTTTTTCTTTAGGTCAGTAGCCACAGCTCTAGACCATAGATGAGGGGAGGAATGCAGACCACCTGGTAAATAGAGAACTTTGCCTTTTGACTCAGCTCTTTCTTCATGATGGCAGACCGATGCAGTCCCTATCACTGCAGACGCTGCACCGACCTGCCTGTCAATCTCCTGCTCTATTCTTCCCTCACTCGTGAACAAGACCCCGAGATACTTAAACTCCTCTGTAAAGGAGGACTTTAGTGCTCTGCCTTCAAAGTGTTTACAGGGTTAGGCAATGATAATTCACTGTCATCAAGACCTGACTCTTTGGTGTAAAGGAGTGACAAACTATAAAGATAAATGTGCTGGTGAAAGGAGGAATGGTCTTTATCTGCAACTGAAGCAGGTAAGGACTGCTTTTTGTTTGGGATTTAAACAGGTGGTTATCCAAACTTTGCAAATGTAGTGACCACTAACGTGATATGAGTTAATACAAGGTTTTATTAGGGAGCTCTCACACAATCTAAGCAGGATCAAAATGAAGAAATACACATGTAAACAAGAAAAAGTAAAAGAACATAGCACATTTGGACTGTGGCAGCGAACTGTTTTACAGTATTTTAGCATAACATTGATGTTGGGTGTCAAATTATAATTACAGAGCTGCCATTTATATATTCAGACATTTAGTCATAAAACACCTGGTACACAAAAAGTAATGTAAGGCATGAATGAGGAGGATCATGCTACTGTAATCTAAGTTCTCTGAGTAAGTTTCATGGTGAACTTTTGCTCAAGCAACAACAACAATCATAGAAATACTTTTGAAAAAGTTAAATTGTCTGAATGACAACATAGTATTTAGATCTGTTAGGAAACGCTGCCTCATCATTATTCAGTCATATTAGGGAGACAAACAGGAATTAGATGTATTGGAGAGTGTGAGGTCCTTAATAAAACTTATGCCCTTCTACAGTTCTGTTCGGACCCTTTGACCCAAAGAAGTGAAACGACCCAAAGATTTCTCACACTTTAATATCAAATATTCATCACTTATGGCAACACTCCTTCATACTGAATGCATAAATCAAAAATGATTAAATAAGTTTTTTAGGTTTTTATGATTTGGATTTGGAAAGTATGCACTGAAATAATAGTCGTGTTGTATTTGTGAATGCGGTGTGAGTCTGCACTTGTGCAATGCTTCTGTAAGGATTTATAAAGGCAGCATGGAGCTTAAATTCTGCAAGGATCCTTGCAGAAACTGATATTTACAGTCTTCCCGACAGTTTGTCAAAAAAAGAAAAAAAGTCAACAGCAGGATCTCTGCTGTGATGCCAACAGTTGACCCTTTAACTTTACAAACAGAATGAGGCATTTTCTTGCAAACTCCAAACCAACAGTGGCTCATCTTCTGTGATTCAACCCGGAGACGCTGGCGGGGGACAGACGAGCTGTGTGCTTTTGGAGGGTTAAGACTGGGGCTCATAGGTTGACAAACTCAACCAACTTGAGCATCTGACGTCTGCTCCCTGAGCTTGTCTGGATTTTAGACAGAGCACCTGTTGAGACTGGAGACGTTTTGACACTTACTGACCTTACTTAAACAAAAGTGAAAGATCTTTTTAATCTATAAAGGTCATCATTCTCATAAAGTGTTCATCGCTGAGATTTAAGCTTCGGTCCAGGCCAGGCCAGATTTTTCTTTCAGCTTCGACTGCCAGCGGTGAGAGACGACGGCTTTCGGGTTGATCCAAGGCAGCAGTTAAAGTGCAGGACCACAGGCGTAAAGCTGTCAACATGTGGACACGGTCATGGAACACAGCCTTGACTGTCCCCACGGCAACTTTATAGGAATGCTTAACAACCCCCCTCCACCTAAACATATCTGTCCTCTGTATCGTTTTTTTGGCCCCCCTTGCCAGGCTGCTTAATATTCAGGCCGCGATTTCACCCCAC
Organism: Zenarchopterus dispar; assembly: GCA_028564865.1. Lineage (NCBI taxonomy): Eukaryota > Metazoa > Chordata > Actinopteri > Beloniformes > Zenarchopteridae > Zenarchopterus > Zenarchopterus dispar. The sequence goes on from JAOWBL010000023.1 coordinate 9,056,256, forward strand.
ATTCCACCAGATAAATCTCCACTCAGCATCGCCATTAGGACTTGTTGGGAAATCTCCGCCTTTAAACTCAACGCCTGCTGAGCTATGTGTTGTGTTTTAAGTCACTCCTATCAGTTTCCCCAGTGATAAACATTTGTAGTTTTGATGTGAGTGACTTACCTTGTCTGTGTGTGTGTGTGTGTGTGTGTTGGTTTTAGTGTTGAGACTCAGTGAGAAGCACTTGTACGACAGATTTTTCTCCCTCTTTGAAGTCGACAAGATGAAATTGGGCAGTGGGTCGCCATGACAATGATGAGTCTGTTGCGTGAAGAAAGTTATGTATACCATTCTGCAACAGCCTTTGTTGTTTAACAGCTGGCATCCCATAATGAACTGTATTTTCAAGAGTTTTTAAACATTATTATTATCCTGTGAGTGCTTTCTGATCTTTTTTCGGTTTTCTCTTTGTGGGCTAGCAACAAAGATGAATTTCTGTCAGATAAATGATTCTGTCAGGTCTGCAGTATTACTAAGAAGACGTATGCGTGGGAATGCCTTGCTTGAAATAAGGGACATGGACACAATCCTAGCCGTTGTTTTGGTGGCTGGGTTTGCCTTTTAAAATGATTACTAGTGTACTGATAAGAAATAGAGGAGGGCGTCCTTGCACCCTGTGGAGCATAATCAAAGCAACAATCGCAGCCCTCACTGTCTAATAGCGTAGCAATAGCATGCAATTGATAGCATCACAGGCAGCTTTTCTTTTTTTTTTTTCTTTTTTTTTTTTTGAAACGCTCGCGTCCTCCCTGCCTGGGCTTAAGCCTCTCTATCAGCATGGACATCAGCCAAAACCCAGCTATGCAGCCACGCCAATTTTGCTTTACTTTGTTCTGCGGCTACTTTCCCGATCCCATATTTATTTTCCTGCTTGATACTCTCACTTTAAAGTGGAGTGACACACAAGCTGAGTTTTCCAGGACAGGTTTCCTGTGTTCGGAGGAGGGGGCAGGGGTATAAAAACAGGGGAAGGGGTTAGGGGGGTCACACGAAAAGAGAGAAAAACAGGTTGGAAAGTGTGGAGGTTAATTGGGAGGTAAGTCTGAGGATAGATATTTAGACGTTTTGGCTTTTGAAGTTCAGGTTGCTGCAGGCCCAGGGTGCCAGACAGAGTAGGTGGAGTGGAAACACATTGTTGTAAAATTAACAAATGGTTTCGAAAGAAATCATAAAATTAAACCATTTTCATTATCATCAGTGAGTAGCGTTGGATGAGCCCAGAAAAAAAGCAACAAAATGTAGTAAGTTGTAACATGAGCCTAAAATAATGCAATAGTTCAGCTGTGAAGTCATTCTGCATTGCCTCTCCTAAAGACTATACAAACCAGATACTGCATGGTTTATCTTCCAAACATGACCACAACAGAGACGTCGGCAGGCAACGACCACAACAACCATATCTGAGAGATGGCAGTGGACTTGAGGACAGAATCAGCTCAAGATGAACGATATCACACTTGACAGAGAGATTGAGCTCGCTGACTTGAGAAAGTGTCATGGCGTTTAAGCTCATTTAAACAGAAGCACACAAAGCATATTTTCTCTCAGACGAAGTGAAAGAAATTAGAAATATGTAGCTGTCCAATATAAGAGACAATTCCCTACCTGCTTTTGATCCTTCAAAATAAAATCATGAAAAAGGCTAAAAGTGTTTTCTAGTCAAGCAGTTTTGTAAAGGAGTTTTATTCTTTAGTGTGGAGGCTTTACAGTATTTCCCATTACTCTGAAGGGAGTGGAATCTATTTTGAAATTTGGTTTTATTATCTTGGGGTCCTTAATGAACACAGTATACGACTAAATAAAAACATCTTTCCATTACAATTTCTATCCATAGAGGAGTTGTCTCAACAGGTGTGTAGGACTCAGTGGGAAAACAGTGATGTAATGTGCTTCATGCTGTTGACAGCAAAATAATATGTTGTCCCTGTCATTAACTTTGTAATTCTCATGTTAAAGGAAAAAATTAATCTTTGAAGCACACTGTACCAAAAAAAAAAAGAAGAAAAAAAAGAAACACATTTCTCTGTTTGTGAAATAGAGTATTATTTTCCCATCACACTTGCTAACACTCCTTCATGACAATGGTCAATCCAGCAAGATCTGCACTGAATGTAATCTTTCTATTTCAATTACTGTCAACTTCATTAATATTTAAAATGCACTCTCGTGGAGCAGGGGCAACACATTCATTAGCACTATCATTTGAATTTAATGCTGCTGCTTTCCAGGTTCACCTGTATAGTGTTTGTGTGCTTTTTTTTCTATACCTGCATTTTATCTAGGTACTCTTGATTTTCCTAATAATGTGCATGCCAAGTGAAGTGGTGAATCTATACACAATAACATCAGTGAAAAATGCAACAGGGAGACATGATCCTGCAGGAGAGCAAAAAAAAAAAAAAAAAAAGAAGAAGAAGAAGAAAGAAAGCATATGACAGAGAAAAACTTAACATAGTCCAATGAATGAAATGGAGTAACTGGAATAAAACCATGGATAGGGTGATGGCCAGCATAAAACACCATTTGGGATTTTCTTCTCTGAGGTTAATGCTGAGGTCTTTTGGTTAATATTGGTTACTACAACTGCAGATTATAGTCAATGAGGCAACCTCAGATTGATCTGTGTCCCTTGCATAAACCTTTATATACAAAGGTCTCACCCAGGGTCAGTTTCATAACAGCACACGGTATTGACGATGTGGATAGTTGGATATGTTTTTCTCATTCCCAACAGACAAACTTCCAACCCCCGTTATCCATCCACCCACAGTTTCCTCCTCCAAATTATTCAGACAGTGTTTCCTTTTAGGACCAACGTTCTGTCTGTCTGTCTGTTTCTTATTTGGGCCAACCACATCTAAACAGATCCCTCTCATCTTGCAGCGTGGACCCCTATCACAGGACAGAGGAACTAAGTGAACAAAAGCCACATATAAAGATATTTATACTAATCCCACCAAATACCTTGAATCGGAAGCATACAAGCATCAGGGTGGGCAAGTGATTTTTATCTCGTTTTTATGTCTAGAAAAGAGACTTGATGATTGCTGTTTTTTCCTGGTGTGGATCTATTCCACTAACATTAAAATGTCAGAAAACAGAGGAGGTATAACATTACCATCTACAAGCAGAGCAACCATACACACACCCTCCTACCACTTCTCCTTTCTCCAACTCTCTTCCTTTATCACTTTACCAGCCACGTTAAATGATCCTTACAATTGTTCTTTTTTTATTTATTTAAACTTGGCTTATTGCAGCATTTACACAGCCATATCCATTTATTCCCATGTGTTGTGATCCCTGAAAATGCTCCCAGTCATAAACTACCGTTATGCAACAATATTCAATAATGGTTTAACCTGCACTCTCATGAATATAATATCCCATCCACCACAGACATTGTTCTTTTCCCAAATGCAAAAATGACATATGCTGTAATATTCAGGGGTTTCGTTTTGTTTTTGTTTCTTGTCTTACCTGCATTTTGTGAGTCATCGCACCAGTTTGGAAAGAAGGGAAATGGGAAAAGCTGTAACCGAATGAGCTGCTCCGAACAAGGCTGTAAGAAACAGGAGGAAAACAGATGCACGGAGGAATGTCATTACTGTGCAGAAACCTGCAAACAAATCCTAATCTGCTCCAAGATTAGTCAACACGAAGCAATTGCAAGGACAGAGATACTGTACAGATGGTTCTGAACTCACAGACAATCAGACAGGGTTGAAGGGGACGTTTCAATAAATTATTTGGTAAATGTCTGCAGAGGAAATCTTAATTGTGTCTGATTCACTAATAGAGTTCAGATGGCAGACGTGCAGACATGTTATTGGTCCGGCCATCTGCTTACAGACGTAAAGTAAACACGGTGAACTGCAGGCAGGAGCTTAGCTAATAGATAAAAGGTGCTGTCCCTTTATCTCCCATCAGTTTAGTCCATATATTATTCGAAGTTTCATTATAATTGCTTTCTTTTTTTTATTTTTGAGTAAATAGGAAGTCCTTTAATAACCTGAAAACTCACACATGCGAACTTTGACGGACAGGTTTGGCAGAACTGATTCACTGCATTCCCATCCCGGACGCAGACAACCATAAGCCTTTGGTGAATGTGCTGTAGTGTGTGTGACAAGGCTTTGACAGCTCCCAGCGCACCTTCCAGTGCAATCAAACTAGACATAAAACAAACACATACCTGCTCAGGCAGAAGCAGGAACCCGCTGCAGAAATCTAGGAGATTGTTCCAATTTAAAACGTCGCATGCACGGTGAATTATAGGTTGTGTTGCAGACTGTGGTTATGTTTCAATGCTGGAGTTTGAGCTGACAGTTTCGGATTAACGAGATGGGGTCAAGATGCAACTCCGTTTCTCTCTTTCTTTTTTTTCTTCAAAAAGATGGCGAGAGGTATGATGTTTGTGCGTGTGATGGAGTGGCACTCAGCTGTGACGGACACAGAAGGACAAGCTGGAAAGAGAGAAGAAGAGGGAACGTGATACGGCGTGATAACATCCACATCAGAGACAAGATCCATAATGTAACAAATAGAGAAAATGGGAGAAGAAGAAAATCGGGGGGATAGGAGTGTGGGTAAATAGGCAAAAGGAAGTAACATTTTAAAACTAATTAAAACTTTAAGACAAATCAAGAACATGTGCAGCTGTCTTTTTTTCCCCCTTTTCTTTCAGGGTTGCAGTATGTTTTAGTTTACAATCAGTGTGTCTCGGTGTTCGGCTTGTCCCAGTGTTTTGGCCAGTCTGTTCTGAGTAAGAATTGTTTACAGCTGTCTTGATAACATCAGCAAAACACATCTTCTTGCTCACGCTACAACCTTGAGCCACCTCTCAGCTCTGAGTTACTGTCTCGCTGTCATCACAAAAGCCCTAGACATTACACAAGTGTATCAAAGATGACGGTCAGTAATGCATCATATCCCCAAAATGACACAGAAGTTGTCTGTGATGACAGCATGGAGAAGGCAAAAAGGTGCCTTTATCCAGGTGTATACAAAGACACCTTTTAGCTATTTAAAAAAAAAAAAACGTAATCCAGTAGCAATGACGAAATATATTTGGATAGTTTGCAGTTACTTTTACAGATGGTGACTTTTGCAAAAAAGATAAGGTAAGTAAATATTGTACAATATTATACTATGTTAATCAGCTCTGGACATTTCAAGTTGAAATCTGAGTTCCTGTGAATATCCATGTTAGTGCAGCACAAGTTAAAACTCGAGGGGGTTAAGTCATAAAGTTAGGGGATAAGCATTTCTTTTGCAAAAAAAGAAAAGCGGCGATAAATAATATGATGTATGATAAATGCCTTCCAAGTAACCAATTACACTGGGTCAGTGTTATCTTGTGCTAAACATCTATTTCGGTTGTTACAACTGTATTAATAATGTTTTCCCTGAGCACAAAATTTTAGAAGTCCAAATTTGTTAGATTAAAAAAATGATTTTGCTTATTCTTTTTTTAGGGCAATGTTCATGTGATAAACATGATATCAAAATAAACAGTAAGAATCTATCTTTTATTACCATGCCTTTGTATTTTTTTTATTACTATTTCTAACCATTTATTATTTTTTTAACCTCCTTTCAAGCAGTTTTATGGATGTTGAAGGTAGCAGACAAGAATTTCATGATAGCTTCATGTAAGGAAAAATGTAAATATGTTAGGATTTTTATACACATCTAAGATTATCTCCACTGTTGTCCACACAGCAACAGGACACCAAAACTCAAGATTCAAGGATTCAAGCCTTTATTGCCATTGTGTTTGCATATTTGCATACACCAAGATTAGAGGTGCAGATCTGAAGGTGCACAGAGTAATAAATAAAGCATAGGAAAAAAAGAAACAAAATAAAATAACTAAATTCTTCATATATATATTTATAGTAATAATAATATAAATAAGTGACAGACACAATAAAAGTAAAGGGAAGTTAAAAATCAAAAACAGCTGAAAAAAGGTATTGTTGCATTTCAGGCTGCATACAGCTGAATCTATCTTTTCTTTGACGTGGATTTTATATTTTAATGTCATCTCCAACACTGTACCTATGCATTTATCTTACGAAGGAGCATATAAATGAAGGAACGCCCTCATCTCTTTGTACTTCACTTTTCTTTTTCTTTTTTGTTTTGTACTCTCAGTTTTCAACCATTGTTCTCTCCTTTATCAGGGCAGATTAATGTGTTCATTAACTCATAGAATAAACTCTGGGTTTTTACTAATTTTCTGCTGTCATTCAACGCTTGCTGCACCCCCTTCCCTCCGCTCCGCTGCTCTCTCATCTTTCATCTTGTCTCCACTCGTTTACCATCCAGGCATGACATCTTTGTTGTGCGCATGCAGGCTTCATATCTGTCTGCACACCGTCTGCAGGTTGAGGATAACTCGGGGAACTGCCAGTTCGCGCGTTTGATACATGCAGCGTTTTCACGTGTCCTTCAGAACTGCAGATGAAAGAAAAGCAGAGCAGCTTAGTTATTAGTGTGAACAACAAAGAAAAACAAGCGCATATTTGATTTGGCTAGGACACGATCCAGCTTTGTCTTGCACCATCATATTTTATCTTCAGAGATTATATTCAGTTCAACGTTTTCAGTTTTGCCTTCCTCCTCCCTGCCTTTGTCATTGTTGCTCTACATTTTCCTCATTTTCCTTTGTGCCTTTATGAGCTGCAATAATTATCTGTTGATGGGGCTGAGCATAAAGTCTGGTCAAGAGAAAGACAGGCCAAAGGCAGTAAAGCCTGTTATTCTTTCCGCCCCTGTTTGGCAGCTGTGCAGCATGGAGGGAGATTTGAAGCTTGCAATGTTGTAATTTCACTCCCTTCGTTTTGAGTCAACCACTACGAGTGGAAAGGTGGGTCTGGCTCCATAATAAAGAAAGCAAAGGCTGTGAAAAGACACATTTGATGACATTCGTTGCTCTTCGCCTGACTATAAACTTCCACCATTCAAATGTTCAAAGACTGAATTGTATGACAAATCAAAGTTACTGCTGCATTGCCTTTTATTAGCATCTCTTATCAGAACCACGGAAATATGAAGACAGCTTTGTTTCTGGTGACTTCATCATAAGTTTAACTTCAGAGTTTAGGCTGTGTTCCAATTCATGTACTAGCGCGCTTGTTCTCACTGTAAGTGCTCACACTGACACTCCTGTCTTTACAAACTACCCCCCAAGTAGTGAACTCAAAGCTGTCAGAAATGAACACTTCACACATTCAGTGGCTGACATCTTGATGATGTAACAAAAGTGATGAAACACTCACTTGCACATTTTTGGTTAAAAACATGCCAATGACAGCACAGCTTAAAACTCTCTTAAAAATGGAGGAGATTGCGCTCACATGACAAATATAATTGGGTTAATTTTGTTTGGAATTTGTAAAGTCAAATCTCGGTGGTAAAGGCTGTTAATCTGGTGAAGGAGTGTTATGGCCATGGGCCACAGCCATGTTCATTTGCTTTCCAGGTATGCTAATAAATCGCCTTCAGGACTTTCCCAGGGTTGGACGATCTGTGTCATGGTTGGTACCATGTGAAGCAGATGTTTTAGCACTGGTTCAGAATTGGCTCGCCACCTCCGCTGTTGCTGCCTCTTGCCCCCTGTTTGGATGCTGCCCTGTGCCTTCACCACCTGCGTTGACAATTTCATCAGCTAAATCTTTTAAAAAGGATGCCTTCATTTCCAGGCAGGTATTTTTTATGTACCAGATCACTTTTTTTTTTCACCATAGACTTTGTTTGTTTGCTTAGCTCAGTTTTCTGAATATTGTTAGTTTGATCCTTTGAGGTGCACCTCCCTGTTTTGATTTTGGTTTTTTTTTCACTTTTGTAAATACACCTCATCTCTCTTTTTTCTTATTTCATGTTCCAACCTGTAGTCCTAGCTGAACCCTGGTTGTAACAAGGAACCAAAGAAGAAAGTTTGCCATAGTCATTTTGTAGTTAGAGCACAGCAGCAGCGTAACAGCACCCTTTGTGCAATGTGCATGTAAGTACACAGTGATTGTAGTACAGTGGGTTTTTGTGTACTCATGACAATATGCCAATTAGATGTCTAGAGTACATAAAGATCTTACTTCCAGAGATGTTATTCCCATTCTAACATGCCATCTCAGCAGTCATTTTCAGCAATCTCTTTATAGATTATGGTTACAATACTTTTTGTTTGGAAATTAGGTTGAAATTCATTCTTAGTAAAAACTAAGAATGCGGCGATAGCACCTCAAACATCATACATTTAACCAATTATTCTTTCATTTGATTGAAACTGTAATAGAATAATAAGACCACCTATTTTACTCAACTCCACTTTAAATAAACAAAAATCTTTTGTTCAACATTTACTTCCATCCAACATACTGTACGTCCCACATGATCTTATATTCCCTGAATGAGAATTTAGTAACAAGTAAAACACACTCGGGAGTGCAGCCCATAAAGTTGTCAGGCACTTATAAAAGTCCACGCCTGTGACAAAAGCAAGCGCTTTCCCTTTAACAATTGCCCTTGGGCATACATTGCAGCCATTTCATGGTAAGAGCAGACTTGCTCAAAATTGGACAAACTTCAAAGATTTTGGTCCCCACTAATCATTTAGTCCTTAAAAGTTATTGGATAGATCCCAGATTTGGCCGCCAGCCCCCTACCTGGGGCTGGATACTGCCGTTAAGAAGCAGGTTTTAAAATATGTCTGCGGCAACAAATACTTTGTGATCCTGCAAGCAAAGGCTGCGAGGAAGTTTGGTCACAGCCAAGCGCCTGAAAAGGGTAAAGCTGATTCTAAAGACCAAGCTGAATGGGGAAAAATGAAGTCTGGACCATCAATACACATGCAGTGCCACTAATCTGGTACCCCGCTGGTATTGTAGCCTGACCCCAGGCAGAGATAAAAGTCACTTATGTCAAGACAAGAAAACTCCCCATGATCTATGGAGTAGTTCACCCCAAGTCCAACGCCAGGAGACACTACATAAAGCAGAGGGAGTCTGAGGATTAGTGAGTTTCAATGTTACAGATCATGAAGATACATAAAAATTCAAGAATACACCCAGAAGATGACCCCTAATGATGAACGTCCAAGTGACTGTCTCAGGCAGCAAAATCCAATGAGGAGGAAGAAGAGCTGAAGTAGGAACCTTCATAGGAGGAGAAGTGAATGCAAAGCATGTACCAACCACAGAATGGAGAGGTGGCTGATGCTGAGAGAAGTCCCACTGGTGGCTAGAAAAGGCTGATCTGAAGGAGATCTCGGAGGCACAGATTTTAGCAGAACTAGCACAGGCCTTGAGCAACAACAGAGTGTTTGCAGAGTGTGCAAAGATGCCACTGGAAACAATGCAGCACATGCAAGATCCAAGGTGCTGGTGAGATGCTGACAGGTCAAGCATGCATGGAACACCACAACCAAGCAGCAGGAATAATGCATCAGGAACATTTGTACTGAGTATGAGTCGAAGTCCCAAAGTCAAGGTGTTGGAGAGAGAAAGAGGAAATCTCCCGTGAGACTTTCAAACTTTAGTCTGATAAACTGGTGATGGCTCACCAACTGGACATTGTGATTGTTTGCAAACTCTAAAAGAAAGCAGTAGTGACAGAAGTAGAAAACTGAAACAACAGCAAGAAGAAGAACCCTGAGTGGCAGGAGAAACATCAAGGTTTGAAGGAAGACATGGAAAAGATGTTGAAGGTGAAGACAGCAGTGGTGCCAGTGGTTGCTATGGGAGATGTGACTGCCAAGCTGGGAGAGTGGCCTCAGTAGCAGAAACACCACGTAGAACCCTCAAGTTCCCATATTATATATATGTGTGAGTGTGTGTGTGATGCATGTGTATAAAATCATAAAAGGGTACCCATTTTTTGGGACTGCACATATATAAAAATCAATGCAGAATATTTATTAAACCAGGTTTAATAAATTCTGATTTAAATTGCACATGGTTGTGAAAAGACTTGCAAGCTAAAAACAGGACACTGCATCTGCAGGACCTGGAATGTGTGTTTGGCTCAGTGCAGGAATTCAGGAGAAACTTCAAACAGCTGCTTCAAGGTGATCAGCCATTCCATCTTCTCATCACACTAGCTGAGCTGTCAGGGATCCTCATCATTATAAAATCAAACAAAGGACAAGAAACACCTAGCAGCCATTTTGAGCCCTGCCCTGACAAGTACAGTTCTGCTCCCTGCAACACCTCACTGATCCCCCTCCCTTAGTTTACTTTTCCAGTTTTAAAAAAGTAGTACAAAGTTACATACACCAAGGGGTATTGTAAGGCTACACCAAGCTGGGTTTTTCCCATTTCACAAGTCCTGCAGTGGAACATTAAAAATCCCAGACAACACACCCTTGGCATACGAAATCTTTTTAAAAAGAGCAACTGAAAGGTGCATTGTGTACAATATTCTTTAGGGAGTTACGTCTAATGATCACTGGGTTGGGTGGGTTTACATTTTATAAATAAGACATCAAGGGACTGTGTATTAATCACAGCATATGTGACCCTGTCACACTTCCCTCCCGAGCGGAAAAATATCATCGTGGTCAGAAAGAGGTTAACCCCACCATGACCGACTCTTATGTCCCAGGAGTCACGTTCCCCCCGCTGATGTATATGTAGTGAACATGCATGAACAGATAAACACATGCTGGCACATTTTTGGTGTTCTCAGAAAGCAGAAGAGTGCTGTGCACACAGGTAGTGCTGTTCAGAAAGTGCTGAGGATTCAAATGTTACCTAATATGTGCTGAAAGGAGCTTTGTAGGTATCCTCTCAGGGTCTCATCGTCGTCTCTTTGTAAGGGGGAAATTTTTGAGCAGCCCTCTCAATATGGAATTAAGCTGGTGTCCTGTCTGGGGACTGATTCTTCAGTAAAAGATCATAAGAAAATGGACTTCTCAGAATTTCAGCAACTTGAACAGAGCAAAATCTGACTTTCATTACTGCAGTTCGTTCTGCTCTGCTGTCTACTTCAGGCTGAATTGAGGCCTCTTGATATTGTTTATTGTTAAGCCATGACGTTTCCTCTGTGATACAGCCAAACATCCCCGTTCGGTCACTGCCTGGCTTGCCACAGGCTCCACTGCTGGACAAGAGGCGTGCAATTATAGCTCACTTCAAAGATACGAGTCAGTCAAAGACAGCATTCATGCATTTATTTTGGCAAACTCCATCCACTCCCCCTTTCTAGCCTCCTCACCTTTCCACCTCCCACCCCCTCTTGCCCTTCTTCCTCCTTTCCCAGCAACCCTCAAGCTTGTTTAGATGAGCGATTAAGTAGAGAAACAAGTGCAAATGGAGTTTGGTTTGGCTCACGTCACTATTGACACACAGTGCACTGAAATATCTCTCTGCGCAGTTTTCCCCTCACCTAAATTTGGCCGTGGTAGATGTCGGCAAAGATGAGGGGAGATGTGGGTCTCATGTGCCAAAACAGGGAGACTTTAGTCCTGGGCACGAAGGCCATCCGCTGCCCCCTTCTCACCCCACCTCCTGTAGCTGATCCCGAAATAAAACCCAAAGAGAGGGGGCAGAAGGACATGCTTCACCTCACGCCATCTGCTCTACACAAGCTATTAGATGTTCAATTAACATGGTAAACTGATAGTTTACCATGTCAACAGAGCTCTGTATCTCCAAGAGTCAGGTTGTGCATATTTGAAACCCTCTTTTAACCACACAAGCCAGCTTTAACCGTCACTGACAAATTTAGAGAAGTGTTTATTCACTGGGCATTTCACTTTCTATCAAAGTTTATTTGATTATGGGATTGCTGTGTATGTAAGTGACTAATAATGTGACTTCCTAAAACTTGTTATTGCACAAGTGCTTTCAAGTGGTCTGGCTAGAGGTTTGGATGGTGGGGAACAGCTGGCATATTCTCTTCATAAATTTCACTTTATTGAAAGGCCATCATCCAGCATATGGGTGATCATATTTCAGAAAATTCAAGTTATTGACCATCTGCTGTGGTAGACACAGTCTTGTAAACTTTTGATCTAGTCTGATTGAGCCATGTGCATGCTTGCAAGTGTAAAAGCATGTGTTCGTTTGCCAATCTCTCTGATTTTGAGTTTGTGCATGAACATTATGGAGCACTGACTGGTATCTGCAGGAGTGCCTGTAAATGTTTGTTGTTAAAGCAAACCAGACACTTCAGCCCCACTGGGCCGGAGCCCCACCATCACACCCTCTGGAATCTGAAATCCGATGCTGGAAGTTGGGCAGCCAGAGTGATTAGGGGGACCCACCACGCTGGCGGTGTTACAGTTTGGCTCAGGTGTCCCATTCGTCACAGCACAGGCTGGCCCCAGCCCACGCTGCCTAGGACCGACACCCGGTTCGCAGCACTGTCTCTTGGGCGGAGTCAGGTGGCCCGGGGACCTCTCTATAGGAGCCTGTACGACTCCCATGGGTACAACTTATCCATCCATCTGCAGAGGCTCCTCTAACTTGTTAAAAATCACAGGCCTGTGGTGCTAAATCATCAGGCTGTCACACTCATCACACACACACACCTGGTGGTTCTTGTATCCCTACAGAACAATAACTGTCACGAGCTGGATTCTCTGCAAAAAACTGAGAAGTTTAGTTCACATTTTATAATGGCAAACAAAGGGAGATCCAATCAGATATGCCCACGAATGCCAAACACACTCTCTCGCACTCTGTCTTGGCCTGACAGAAGAGGTAGTCACAGTGAGTGGCTCTACATAAAGGCAGCTTTGTTAAAATACACTGTACTCCAAATACCATCCAACCCAGCCACAAAACCTCAGAGGAGGCTGATGGTGTGATGAAGAGGGACAGGACCTAAATGTGATCACAGCTGTTGACTGCAAAGGTTGGACTTTCTGCTGGTTCATTGTAAGGGAAGTCTTTCTGTTTAAGCATGACCAAAGAGTTGTGCATTTGCATTTACTCGCAGTGGATTAACATTTATGAAAAAACACAGAATGAAAAATACTTTCTTCTGACAGATTGCACTCTTCGAATGTTCATACAAATGCAATCTTGAAATGCACTTTCATCTATGTTCTTTTGGCGATCCCATCCCTGACAACCTATTGAAATATTTGTGTTCATTTGGCATGTAATAGCAAACACGCTACTCATATGACTGAAAAGTCAAAACATACCCAGAAGTATAAGAAGACTTCCACTCATTTTTCTCTCATATGTATACATGCATGTCCCAGGTGTTTGTCCTTAAGATTCGATGTATAGTCAGCGGCCAAAACTCAGCATTGTGCCAATTCAAAACCTTCTGATGACATTAGGTGGATTTCTCTGACCCCAGAAATTCCATAAATTTAAGTAGCAAATTCATCCATCCATCCATTTTCTATACCCGCTGAATCCAATTTCTTGGTCAGAGGGGTTCGCTGGAGCCAATCCCACCCCATTGCAGGTGATAGGCAGGGGTACGTCCTGGACAGGTCGCCAGTCCATCGCAGGGCCACATATACAACGAACAACCGCGCACACTCATACCTACGGGCAATTTTAGAGTTCTCAATCAAACTAATAGACATGTTTTTGGACTGTGGGAGGAAACCAGAGTACTCGGAGAAAACCCACACAAGGGGAGAACATGCAAACCCCACACAGAAAGACTCCTGCCAGGAGTTGAACCAGGAACCTTCTAGCTGTGAGGCAACAGTGGTAACCACTAAACCACCGTGCTGCAAGATGCAAATTCAAAAACACCTAACAGAAATGATTACATCTGACAAAAACTGACATACAGCACATAAGTGTTTTTACTCTTGGATCACATGGCTTTTCTGGCAATTTAAGAAGCATTTCACAAAACTGAGATTACCTTTAGTACCTTTTTTTTCTTTTGTGGATATACAGGCCTCATGATGTACCATAAAGAATCACACTCAAACTCTTGTAGAAACTTGGTCCTTTGAGCATGACCAAGCAAATGCAACAATCTGAACTCATCAAATTACTGTTGTTGAATTCACTAGTCCTCTGTGACATATGTAGCTTTGGCAGATGCAGCTCGTTCCATGTATGGAGGTCTCACTTTGCAGCAGTTTATTACAGACAGCTATGCTCTTTCCAAATAAAAATGGTGACAGTAAGAATGGTTCTTGAAACAGAAATTAAAATACCAAAATCAAAGAGGTTCTGCGCACATATAGTGAGAAATCCAAACACTCATTATGAGAGGAGAAAACTGGTTTGTTATAAAAGAAATGTTAACGTCACTTCAGAATTGAGTGTTATCCACATTTTGAAATTCGAATAGATTATTTAATTATAAGGTCTAGTTTAGATGCCGGGAAATAAAAACTAGCCTGGTGGGAATTATAAAGGAGTGTTTCAAAAGTTCTCAGCTGCTGACCTTGACAGTAGGGTCGTAACAAACCTACTGCTTTAAAACCGGTCTTTTACATTTCTTTCATTACAGTCATATAGGAAGGGTGGGGGCTCTGTAGAGGGCTTGTTTTGATAGATATTGCTATAAAAAAGACATTACTAATTCTAACAATAATGATAATATCAATCACGACAATACATTTTTCTCTTAAACCCCTCGAGGCTGAGCAGTAAGGAAAGGACTTTGCTTCTGTGGCAGGTGACCTTTAACCCCTCCAACACCCTCCCGTCATGGTCAGCCCTTGAGGCATATTGTTAAAGGTTCTCCGCTGGTATGCAGATCATGAGCAGAGAGAATGCTCCCCACACAAAATATATTTTAAAAAAAACTCTGCATTAGGCCTTGCAAGCACCTAGGTGGTCCTGAAAGAGATTGGGGAGAGAGGGAAACAGAGAGACACCAGAGTACATGGGAGGACAGGAGTTATGTGGGAGGGGGGAATGTTTAGCTGTCTGTGTCAACAATAAGGAAATAATTGGCCCCTGCAGCCCGTGGGCTTCGTCGTGACGGCCCAGAGGGGGGCGGCTGGGATTGGGTGGAGCATGGCCCTGCCATTACACACAATTAAGGCAACAAGGAGGTCAAATGGGGAGGCAGGGGAGGTCCCTGCCCTGTCACTTGTGAAAAGGATGTCTTTGTGCCTCAGGCTAAGCCAAAGCAAGGACTGGGTCACAGAGAAAGGCTCTGATCCAGGCCTCTGTCCGCAGATGAAAGCTTCATGAGTGTCTAGCTGATATGAAACCAGGCGGACAGCAAATTACAGAGGAGGCGTACAAGATGGTAGGTTGATAATCAGCTGGGGCTATTAACAGGTAAATAACTGTCAGGAGGATTGGACAGAAAGCTGGAATCACTTGAAAGCGAAGATTCAAGAAGCTTCTTGTTTGTCCTTTTAAGCCTTTCACCTCTTCTCGGCCTCGGTTAATCACAAACATGTTTTTCCTTCATACCTGTGAAAATCCACTAAATCCTACTCAACAAATCTTTGTGTCTGTGGTCAGGCTCTGGACAGTATCATTAGTCAGACCACTGGGTAGCAACCGACTAGTCCCTCTCTGACTTGGCTTCCTCCTTGACCTCTCTCTAATGTGATAAACATTCCCAATCAATGGAGGAAACTGGGTGGAAGTGGCTGGGGATGTGAACATGACCTCCCTGGTTGGCTTCAAACAGCCAGTGATTCTCTGTTTACACCTAATCCTCACCTTTTTTCTTCTGATTGGCTAAACTATCCCTGAGATGGAAGGAGGTCAACTGGTTCAAACTTGAAAGTGCAGCAAATTGGAGTCCACTTGTTATGCTGCTCTCTAAAAACTGACAAAAGCATCTGTCAGTTTTGCTTCTTAAAATAAATTGTATGTATGAAATATAAATAATTTATATTATTTATACTTAAGAATATCTCTTTAAAATAAATGCAAATGAAAGCAGCTTGGAATAAGCAGCTAGAGCACAAAATTTTATATATATATATTCTTATTTGATAATTTCTTGTAGCTATATGCAAGCTGCTCACAGCTTTTAGCAGTGACAGATTTATGGATCCAGTTTATCAACAGATTAATTTTATAACAGATTAATTTTACAATTAATTTTTCAACTTTATATTGAAATTATGGATTTTTGCCTCAAGTATTATTCTGCTAAAAGACCAATGACCTAACAGTACAACTTCTCCAAAACTATGAAACTTATTTTTCTTTAAAAGGTTTAATCAAAGTCTTATTTCATGATCATTTTACGCTTTTTAATATTTCTGTTAACAAAGGAAGCAAAACAGATATTACTTTCACCTGTTCCACCACTGCATCTTTTTTTAATGTATAAGCTTAATTTTGTTCCCCATAAACAAACTAAAAGCAGCATGGCTTAACACGGTTGCCACATAGCTAAAAGGTCATGGTTCAAATCCCAGCTCAATCCTTTGTGTTTGCATGTTCTCAGATGCTTGTGTGGGTTTTCACTGCGTACTCCAGCTTCCTCCAGTCCAACAACTTTTATCTTGGGCTGATTAGTCTCTCTAAATTAACTTTAGGAGTGAGTCTGAGCATGTGGGGTTGTTCATCTCTGTGTGATCCTGTAATGGACGTATAGCACATCCGAGCCACCTTTCATCCAGTTACAGCTGGGACAGGATCCAACAGATTCCTCCGACTATGGAGTGAAGTAGATGTGGGAAATGAATGGAAGAGGCACTATATTTCCAAAGAAATCTGTTCGTAGATCACCATAGAGATAAAAACATTCGTCTTACCTTGTAATATCCTTCTTTCAATATTAGCGTCAGATTTCTCCATTGGGGTCCTGCTGGGTTTAGCGTGCAGAGTATCGTACAGGCTGAAATCACAAACCCAGACTTCAACAGGTTCTTTCTATAGATGTCTTGTGTACTTTTTTCATTTTATTCCTTGAGACCACATCATTATTCACTCTCTCATTGTTTTTCTTCTTGGCGCCGTGTCCTGGAAGTTTTTCCTGACTGTGAATCTTTGTGCTAATATTATGAGCTACTGAAAAAGGGATTACAATATTTTCTTGGCAGATGCCTTGTATTCTTTTGAATTGCACCTTTGTTCAGGCACATATCTTTTTTTCAAAAAGAAAAAAATAAAACAAGAAAAGTTTAAATAATCAGATTGTTGTATTATGAATCTATGATTCACAGATTCAGGATCAGGGGATGGTGCTGGAGAAGCCCCCAAAATTAAGGAGGTCGGTAGATCATTCTAAAAGTTGTATATAATTTTTAACTGTCAATACATCTCACCGGGATAACAATACTGAATTGATTAAACAATCTTGTGAAGTGTCTTCCCTGAGCTCCATTCATCTCACAGCTTATGCACTGACTTGTGTGTCAAAGGACACAGACCCACACCAAGCAGATGACATTTTACAACTTCTACACATCTTTAAACAGTGTATATCCAGTGTGTCACTTTCTTTTGCCAGGATGTTGAAGAGGGCTCCCACGTTCCACGTGAATGACTTCATGTAACGGGAGAAGGAAAAGAAGAAGAGTAAAAGGGTCTGCTCTCCCAGCAGCAGTCCATGTTATGTGTTCTTCACTCCGTGTTGACTCTTTTCTAAGAGAGGAAGTACTGAAACAATCTAACCTCAAAACAACCAGTAATGCATAGCCTGTTTACTGTTTTTGTTTTCACCGGCCCACCTTCCTTCAGTGAGCTAGTCAGGTGTGTATAACGACTTTTTTATGTGAGTTTTGGTCCAAGGATTTAGTCCCCCATGTAACTCTATCTATGACAGCTCATGCTACATTATTTTACTTTTCGATGCTTCCGCTCTCTAGCTCTTTCATGCATGGATAGTTTTTTTTTCAGTACTTAAAAACCCCACTTAGAAGGCAATGAACAGTTTCCAATATCCTTTATTTTGATGGATATACAACTGTTACATAGTACAATATTTCATATTTGACAAGAGTATAGCCACTGATGTATTTTAATTGAAAAATATGTTTCAAAAAGTCACCAAAGTATTCACTGTATTATAGGTAATCAAAGCTATATCAGGGTAAAAATGTATATTCTTGAGGGGATGCACAATTTCACATCACAATCTTCCATTTTTACAAATATTTCTAAATATATATTTTAAAAAAGACAATAATTACACAACACAGAATTCTTAGGAATTTTGCCAATACTGTTTTATAGTTAAGTGAAATAGCTTTAGTTAAAGTGTGAAAAACTGCCCAATGAGGTGGACAGCATGCATGAAAGGACTAGACATACAACCATCTCCCTTACCTACTGCAGCTAGAAGTAACAATATATTTGTCAGAGTTCTCCTTTTACTGGTGTTCTGCTGCCTCCTCATACATGATCAAACAAGATCAGAGGGTAGAGAGATAAAGCATTAAGCTCTTTGCTAGTTAGGGGTAGTCAAAATGAGTTCTATGTGGATGAAAAAGGGTTTGGGGATCATACTGGTGTCTCCTACTCCCACCCAGTCCCTGGGGAGCAGGCAGGACTACTTTGACTGAGTTGGGCTCAAGTTTTGTCAACGGGCATCAATCTCCCTTGTCTGTCAGCCCTGTAACTCCTGACCTCTGACCCTGCCCCACCTTCCTATGGCCCGGGTTACAAGGCCTCCTGGAAGGGGATTGGTTATCAGAGAGGTCCGGCTGAGAGACAGTGGAGACAGTAATCTGGCCTGTGATGCCACTGTGTCTCAAGAAGACAGAGCTCACGTTGCTCTGGCCTGAAGAAAATCCAAATTTACTCAAAGTCTTCTCCGACTGATTTTCCCCAATGCTGTCTACTTTTGCCGTCCTTTCACACTCGTGCACCTTCACACACCCTCCTTTAGCTCCTCTTGGCCCTATCAGTCCATTTCCCATTCTTATCTCTTAAAGATACAAAGTGTGCTCATCCATCTCTCTTCTAACAACTGAACAATCTGTCAGTGAGTTACTTCTAGAGCAAAGAATGGTGATGTCATTGAACAAAGAGCGTTGCCTGTTCTCCACACAGTCTTTAAATCTTGTTTAAGAGCTCAGGGTCTGGGATCCTGCAGTCTGGACTGTGATGTGGCTGTGTGTGGGATAAAGACAAACTGGAGAGAACATGACAAACCACTTGTGGCATGGGTGTCTCGCTCCATCCCTTGAACTGTTAATCCTGGCAAGGCTCTGTATGGCAGCTGTTCACACTCAAAGCCTCTGTATCACCTACTGCTGAGGTCAACAATTCACCGAGCATCCTCAGTCTATGTGCTGCTGCATTCATCTTTTTCTTTCATCCAGTTCCTTTTGGGGCAAAAGCAAGGAGACTGCAGCATTTTTTTTTCCCTTTTGGGGTTGTATTAAGGGGGCAAACAAAAGGCAGGCAGGGGTTAAAAAGGTGAGAGGTGTTGAGGTTCCCCAGCTGCACCACTCCACAAACTTCTCCCCTTTGTCACTCTCTGCTGCTCTTCTCACCATCTCCTTCCATCACTCACCATTCCTTGTCCATCAGCGTCCTGTAGATTCTAGATTAATGAGAATATATCGCTAATGCCCCCCTTTAGCTAGCAACCCTTTCTCATCCACCCTTCTCCCCTCACTCCATCTTCTTCTGTCCTCTCGTTCATTTCTCCTCCCCTGACGTGTTAGGGCGCCTGGCTCACTTCCATCAGCTTGTCTTTGGAATCTGTGAACTGAGCCTCGGTATGCACTGGGCAGGCTCAAACTGAATGCTTTTCCATTCTCCTTTATTTCTCCTCTCTCTTTATCCCCCCTTGGATTTGAAAACGCTTGTGTTGAACATTGCTTTCCCACGAAACAGGTGGCAAGCTGCCGTACTTACGTGAGTCCTGACTGGTTGGAAAAATAGGAAGGAAAAAAAAGACTTTTTCATTTTACTTTTATCTGCAGTTCATCTGCTCTTCAGAAAAATGTCCACCAAAATCCCCAGCCAGGTCTTGTTTGTCATTAAAATCAAGACAGTGCACCTGCTTAACCCAACCCTTTTTGTCCCTGCCAGCCAATCATCAGTGAGGAGCAGCTGACATCGGGGCCACTATGGCACTTAACTCAAGACTCAATCAAAGGCAGAGTGAACCTGTATGATGGCAGTTTTTTTGTTTTTTTTTTACTAACAAACAGCTCTCTGAAGCAGGGGCCCTACCCTTATGCAGGGACCCTCAACCATCATCAGTTCATCAGTGGCAGCTTTGATGCTCCATTCAGTTGATGGCCCATTGTCACGGCTCCATATTCACAAGCACCTGGGGAGGGTAGCACAGTGAAACCGCACTGCTGTTATGAAAACAAATGAGTGAACCTTTTTAGAGGGAGACTGAAGTGAGTTAAAAGTGAAGAAGTAAAAGGCTGAAGAGTTTAAGTCTTAAAACCCTTTATCATCATTGCACATTTGTTTGCTAAGTTGGTCTGGACACAATCTAAATCTAAACTATGCAGCAATACATTGTTTTTCATCACACTTTAATTTCTACTGCAAAACTATTCCTCAAGACTGAACCCAGATATACACAGACCTACATGCGGTCATTTCATAAATAGGTGGAGATGGATGATGCTGACCTGACGGTGGAGTACTTAACCGCTGAGCTGAGCAGCCGTGGGCAGCAGCGGATAAGACATGCTGCACCTTCACCTTGAGAACAGCCAAGCACACTCTTGTCAGTTGTGTGAATGTCTTCTCAGACGCCAGTCAGCATGTCCCCTGGGTGCCTCCTCACCTCTGTGCCTGTGGTTGCAGGAGGGGTTGCTGAGGACAGAGTCCTCCTTCATCACCTCAGTGCGAGGATGGGACCAGTGCCCAAAGTGACCATGCCCAGCCAAGTCCACTCCTATCTGAGCCAAAGCACTGGGCAGAGCAGCTTGGGGGCTCTGGACCCACTGGCTGCAGAAATGCTAACAAAGCATGGTTCTCTATGAGCTAAACCTGTATGAGTAAACATATGGAAACCTATGAAAAGGCATATGCTCCTTAACACATTGCACACACAATTGCCTATGCTTATATGTATACACACTGTATAGCAGTACCCCTAAATTAGTTTTCCATGGTATATTCCTGTTTGGAAATGATGACAACAATAATGGAGCCTGTGCTGTTTGCTCTCATGTTAGTCTTTCTGGAAATAGAATTGAGCATGAGAGGCAGAGAGGAGCAGAGATGAGGTTGGTGGTTCAAGCCGTCTTTGATGCACCGTTGTTCCGCTGGCCACCCTCTCCTCTCTGAGCAACCCTGTGGTTTGGCCTTGGCTCCGCGACCCTCTTCCCAGTCCTCTGGTCCAACTCTTTCACCACAGGTGAACTTCTTTAGCACATGTCAATATTAGCTTAGGATTATTTCTAGAAGTCCAGAAGGATAAAATCCCTGTAGAGATTACAGAGCTGACACAAAATAATGAGGAAGAATCTGAGGCACCATGGAAGAACCATTAATGAATATTTATTATTTGCATGACAAACACAGATGATTTAACTCAGGCATACTGTGGGCAGCTAAATTTGGGTGTAGTCACATGGTGTCCTGGGTAACCTCAGCCCAACATAGCTTGCAATGAAAACAGGAATCACAGTGGTGGGCTAGGCTCCTCTGCCTTCATATGAGGATGGGAATTACTAAAACAGAGTGAATAGATTTAAGTCCGTTCACCCAGGGATGATCCTTGATAAAAGGCTTCACGTCTGGCTCAGCAGTAACAGCTAAATGAAATTTGGCATTTCTCGTCTGGAGAGAATTAACTGGGAGGCCTGACTAGGTGGTCGGGTCATTCACACATGCATCAAAGCCAAAAGATTGCACTCATTTTCTTCTTGCTATTTCATGGAAAATGTGAGACAGAAATATAAGAATGTGCTGTGCTTAGAATAAGTCACATTTCCATGATCTCTGAATGAATCCCAGGTGGGATGTCCTCCTGGAAGGCCACAAGTTTGAGCAAGAGTTTCTGATTGCGCTGTAGTAGTCAGCGATTAGTCATGCAGTCTTAAATAAGGTTGATGCATTACAGGCATGACATCCTCTGGGACGTGAGCTATGTCTTCCTTTTCACTTGAGTAGATGAGGCCTGTCACTCCTTCTCATCCAGTTTGTGTTAGATTAAAAAAGAATGGGGCCCATAAAAGTCATTAAAGTTAAAATCATTTTGTCCACAGAACTCAAAGAAACATGAACCATTTACAGTGTAAAAGCTAGTTATATTTCAAGAGACATTTATCTGCAGCGAAGTGACTTTCCTCCTCACTTTAGACTGCATGCTAGTCCCCACTTTGACCATAAATTACAACTCCTATAACGTATATTATTCATGTAATTATTTCTTTTAGTTGTTTGTGCGTTTTTATATGGGCAAACATGCTACTCTATCCCCCCATTCCCCAGTCATAGTTTTGATCTTGTCAGTAGGAGTCCAATTCCCTCACCAGAGTCAGTAATGGAGTTCCACAGGATTCTGTTCATGGACCAATATTTTTCACTTTTTATATGCTTCCACTTGGTAAAATTATTCGACAACATGGCAAGAAATGGCATTGCTATGTAGATACCACATCTATAACAAACCATGGAGTCATTTTGAGCTGGATTTATTCTTTTTTTCACACATAAAATAAAGTTTTGGACAGTCTTCTTTTACCTTCATAGTATTGCCAAAATATCTGGAAAAACTATCAAAATTGAACTACTGCAATTCCTTATTAATATGTTATCCCATAATTATCCTGAAAAGCATCCAGCTGATCCTAAATGTAGCAGCAGGAATTCTGATGGGGATTATGAGAAGACATAATGTTTTTCTAACCTTACCTTCTGTTCACTTGCTTTTGTGAAATCCAGGGTGAGATTTAAAATTCTTCTCCTCGTATATAAAGCCCTTAAAGCCAAAGTCCATCTTATCTTAAAGGTCTTATACTTCAAAATTTTCCAAACACAGCACTTGACTCTCAGACTACAGGTTTGTTTGTGGTTCTTATGTTCGAAATGTAGAATAAGCAATAGCATCTTTAGTTATCAGGGCCCTCTCTTGTGGGACCAGCTCCCAGATTGGATTTAAGATGCAAACATCATCTCTACCTTTAGGATAAGGCGTAAAACAGACTAGATGGAAAACTAGTAATTGAGCTCTGGTTCACTTTTATAATAGAATTTTAATCCCTGGAGTAATGTGTGACATGGTGCCATTAGGCTACATGCAATTATTGCATAAAAACCACTGGGACAGAAGTCAAACTACTTTGGCTGATTTTTGCTAGTAGCAGGGAAAAGAGCCAGGCGGAGATAGGCGAGGCTTCATAAAAGTATTTAAATATTTCTTCAAATGAAATTGAAAGTTGATATTTCAACATGAAAGAAGGTCTTTTGTGCTTGTTGAACTATCTGACAGTCAACAGCTTGAGCTGAAACTCAATCGCACGGCAGGACAATCATCCCAGGCAAACCAGCAAATCTGCAACACAATAGCTGAAGAAAAGAAGAGACAAAGTACCGCAATGACACAGTCAAAGTTCAGATGTCCAACCTGGTTTAAATGATGTGATGGGACCTTAAGAGAGCTGTGCATCAAGACATGCTCGCAAACCTCAATGAATTGAAGCAAAGTTGTAAAGAAGAGTGAGCCAGCATTCCTCCAGAATGATGTGAGGAACTGATTATGTAATACAGAAAAAGGTTAACTCAAGTTTCTTCTGCCAGCGGTGCTCCTACCTGTAAATAAATCTTTGGGTATATTTAACTCCTGACACAATGCTTTTTCATAATGTCTAAGATTTTTTTTTTTTTTTTACTTATTATGTAATAACACTGTGTAATATTTCATGTGTTGTTGTTTAAATGAAACATTCATTTGATTTTAAAACCTGGTAAGATGAGTTTTCAGTGTCCCAGTTTTTGGTATGTTTTATGTTTCTGTGCATGTGTAAGTTTGTTTAGTGCATTGTAAAAGAACTGCAGCAGCCCTGGTCCCCCTTTTTTTCCTCCTCATCTGCTGTTCAAAAGGGGAATGGAAAGTCAAGAATCAGAATTTGGAAACTACAACCACAACCAGCCAATTCACAGGACACTTATTCACTGACTTGCATGCACACACGTGCACGCAAACACACACGGACTTGGGGTGGGGAACATGAGCAGTGGCAGTAGCAGTAAATTGGTACGGACATCAGTCAGAAGCCCCATGAGTCACCCACTGGAAAATGTACAGCTCTCCAAAGCCAAAGTAGATATCCATCAAAAGTGATTGCGGCCGGTACAAAATACTGCAAAAGTATTACTTATACAGTATAATCTGACTGTACAGTCAGGAGCGCTTTGGTGTGCAGATGATAAGAAGGTAGGGGAATGGGGTGGGGGTATGCTTTTAAGAGAGACGTTAATGCTGGAAGAAAAGAGGCATGTTTAAGCACTGCAGAGCCTTTGTGAGCTTTTTAAGAAAAAAAATGTGGCCACTTAAGATCATAAACACCAAATGAAGAGTCAACATCAAACAAATCTCCATCAAACAAAGGTCCTATTATCTCATATAGTTGGTAAAGTCAAGCCACTAAGTGAGAAGCTGTGAACTGCAGCCTGTAGACGCTGGCTGTGAAGCATGGAGCAGACAAACCCAAATAGATACAATTAATCCAACGGATTACTACCACACAAAAGAGCCTATTATCTTCCTAACCGTCTCATGCTAAAAAACCAGACACTTATTCTGATGCACAAAGTGCATCCAAGCCAGACAATTTGATGTGGTGTCAGTGGAAGGCTTAGACACTGTCGCAGGCTTTCCTGACTGAATCTGTCACTTTGTCATTCATCTTTGCTGCAAATCAGATGTCACACGTGGTCGCTGTTCATTGCACACATTTGCCCATGTATGATCACCAACATGGTGTTCGTGATTTCTTTTTCCCTTGAAAAAAACAATCTTCTGCTGTTCCTGCCTCCAAGCCAGTTGTCCATGTCTCTAGATAAAGACATTTACTTAAGAATGAGAGACAGTATACTCAAGACAATATATTGAACTACTTTTACCAGTTAATATTTGCATGTTTAACATTCTGGAAATCAGATATTCTCATAGTTCTCTGTCAAAAAGCCTGATGTCAGTCTCAGTTCAAATGATACTCATAAAGAGGCTGGAACTGCTCCGTCAACGGAAGAGCCAAGTGGAAAAAAAGCAATCTGCAATAAAACAATGGCTGGCACTCAGAACAGTAACACTTGGCCCAAGCTTTACTTTAACGAATTTGCAGGAAAAGGAAAAAAAAAAATTTTTACATTATCATCTATTACAAATAAAGCTCAGGAGACACATAATTCAATGAAGCGCCAACTTTACTTTTATCCCCTAAATAGACTGCTTCTGTCTCTGCAGAGGGCTCGACTGAAGTGCTCTGTTTTGTGCTGGGTGGTCAGGCAGAGCGGCGCTGCACAGATTCCTGAAACATCAGACATTCTGGTGTTGGTGGGCCAGCGGCTGCAGCCTCCACCTCACACATGACCTCCTAACGGTCAGCGGGTCAGATCCTGATAATCCTGTCTCATGGTGTGCATACATTTGTGCTCTTCTTATGCCAGAGAAGTTAATGTTGTGAGCACATTTTAACTGCTGCTTTTGTGTTGAGCTCAGGGTTGGTCACCCACTGGGGTTCAGACATGTTTCCCAGTTTTTACAACAAGGATTAAAAAAAAAAAAAAAAAAAAAAAACACCACGTGCTTTATTTGACAGATGGCTTCCAATATAATTTCTTCTTTAGCACAGGACCACGCCGCAGCGCTTTTGTGATTGCATTCGCAGGGATGAATGTGCAATTTGTCTCAAAGAGGTTGAGAAGGCCCACACCTGCAGGAGATCTGCTGAGAGCATCACAGTCATGTGGAGAGACAAGAACAGAAGAGGCAGAGGAGATGAAACGGAGTGCAGAGAGTCTCACTCCACCCCCAGACATTGTTATTTCAAGCTTTTCTCATCATATTGAGGAAAAGGGGAACAATGCACGGCAGACAAGCTCACTTGGAGCACCCACAGAGAGCAGCACAGTCAGCTCTTTCAGCAAACACAAGAAAGACAAAAATCAAAGAGCGCTGGATCAAGGAGGAGGAGGGATGGGGTGAAAGATATAGTAGGCAGCGGGAGGATAAAGTACTTTATGCAAAAAGGCTTTACACTGCACTCCTCTACAGCTTTTACGTTTGTATGATTTTAGACATGCGCAACCAGGAAATGAGTGAAAAGAAACTTCTCTGAAGTCTCCCTTTAGTTTCACAACTGTTTCTTAGAGAGGTATGATGAAGCAAGAAATAAAAAAGCTGATGTCAAAAAGGTCCAGAATCTATTTTTGTTTACGAGTAACCAAAGTGAAGCTTTTATTGCACGCTTAGAGTAAAAACTCAGTCTGCACCTAAAAATACACAAAAGCACGCTCATGTCCTTTTCCAGCTTCATGGACTACTTCTCTTTTATATTTAATGACAGCTGGGATAATTGATCAACTGGCAAGAGTAATAACAGAGTCTAGAGTTAAATGTATATCACCTGCATTTGTTGTATGCCATTTGCTTGCATGTGTAAATTTCTTATACGAGAACATACGTGTGCAGGAGTGATTTTATAGCAGCGGAGACACCAGGACACCAGAGACCACACTGACGTGACCCAACACTCGACCCCGCAAGACGTCAGTGACAGTCTGGCATGAAAGATGACGCACAGAAGCGGCCGTCAGCGGCTGATGAGAGAGAGAGAAAAAAAAAGCACTTCTCCATGTTGCATCAGCAGTTTCACTCAAACTAAAATGTTTCTTTCATGGTTAATAAAACAGAGCAGTCACACTTTATGCTTTTTTAAATGCGAATTCATATTTTTGGTCATTCAGCTTTAGGTGTTTTTTCTTTCCTTCTTCACAGAGCTCACCTCTTTGAACCTTGACAGTTTTCATGGAGAGAGGAGGGGAAGCAACTCAAGACACCTTCAGGCACTTATGTTACAATCTACAAGAAGAAACATGATATCTGTGTGCATTTCCCTCTTGGGAAGAATCCAACGTTGAGGCGTTTTGACGCTTCTTTTACAGCAAAGGCGCTCCTGTGTACATCGTTCTTCTCCTGTGTCAAGCTCTTCCTTTCTTTCTTTTTTTTCTCAAAGAAATTGTTGGCATGGTTGAGTTATAGCTTGAATAAACTTCAATAGACTTGGGATTTTGGACTGAAGCCAGTGAGCTCATCCTGCTTTGGCATTTAACCCCCTCTACAGGGGAGCAAGGCAGTTTTTTTTAAACTTTTGATTCAGATATTATTTGTCCAACAGGCAGACTGTGTTCGATTTACAAAAGCTGCAGTATTTTCAAGACTTATTTGGGTTGGTAGCTTGCATAGGAGATTTTAATCTTTAATATATGCAAAAGCTCTCTCTCTCTTTTTTTGACATTGTGTGAGAGGTACAACCCCCTCAAGGCACCGAGGAGTTAAGTGGGGTATCCTGAATAAATGATGTACTTTGATACCAGCCCTTCTCCGTCCCCCTCCTCCTTCTTTCTCTTTCTTCTACAATTGGTCCTTTCAGCCCTGTTATTTTTGATCCTTTGGGCGGTGAAGTTGGGTCAGCAAGCCAATCTAATGGTCCATCAGCTGAAGGGCTGGTAGTTACAGAGTAAAGCTTTATGACTCAGGTGCATCCCACCCACAATCACACAGCTGACGAGAGCTCATTTGTCTAGCCTGGTGTGGGAGGGCCTTTTTTTACGACATCAAGAGTTTTTCTTCAGAACATAGTGACTGGCCAGGAGTCAAAAAAGCTTGAAATTGTGATGTCCCCATTTCGACTCCGGCTGGTGACCTTTATTGAAGGTTATCCATTTGTCTCTTGTTTCCTGCCAGACATTTGCTCCTCTTAAAGAAAAAGAGACCTAAAAAAGCTGGACCCGTGAGATCAAATGAGAGGGGATGGAGAGATGTTAAGGCATTGGTCAGGCACAAATAAGAAAGATGAAAAAAAGAGAAAAGAAACACGATTTTTAAGTCTAAATCCTATTTAAGAGCACTGTTAACCACAATGACAAGCTTGAATATGTACTTCCTTTTATTTTATTTCAAATAATTACTTCCACAAAACACATGGAACCATTCAAGTTAGTAAAAATGGGGTAAAATGAAATCAGTTATAATAAATCTCCCTGCTGAAAATGTTGATATTGTGTAGGTCAGTGTTTCTGTGTGGCACGTTCACCTTTCTCCTCATTCCTAACTTTAGCTAATATCAATCAAGGTTTTAAAATAGCACAAAATAGCTGCTAAGCAGGGAGTCAGGCAGGTACAGGGAGGCCGCTAACCCTCGCAATAACAAGGTGGGAGTCCTGAACCAGTACAACTAATATTGATACTGCCGGTCTGGTGTGTTTTCAGGATGTTAAAGGTGGGATCTGGACCAGAGAAGATGGACCATTTCTACATGGGTGCAACAGTTAAGGAGTGGACAAACCTCTTACCTCCAACATGCCATGACTGAACTGTGCCATAGCTTCCTCTGGCACTATCTTGTTTAGTTTTCCAGTCAGCTCCCCACATAGCTGCTGTCTTTGCAGACTCCCTGCAGCTGAGGGGAGCGTGGAAGTGCAATCAGTTGGTTATGGTGCCTCGTGGTTGCCCTCTGTTTGTGGAGGAGGTGGTAGGAGGATCCCAGCATAGCCAGTCAGGCCTCCACGCACACTGCCTGTCTGTAGTGAAAGAGTAAAAGGTTAGCTCCTGGCATCAGATATAGCTTTTATATGCTTACATAAATCATTACACAGTCTACTTCAGAGATGTGGGGAGTCTAATCTGTAAAAAAAAAAAAAGAAAAAGAAAAGTAAATAATGATATACAGAAAGAGATGGTTGAGAAAAGAAGGAAATGTGTACTTTTAGTTCACGTTAATAACTATTTCAGTTTCAATACATTTTACTTCTGATTATTGTCTTGATGAATGAAATGCTAAGTTTTTATTTGGCAAGCAGCTCAAAATCAAATATATTTTACTATCACACATAAAGCTTGGATTTATTCACTTTCAGCTCTGATTTTGGGGCTAGTTTTTATGCTGCTGCACTCAAGACGTGTGGATATCTTTTTGTCTCTCACCCGGTGTAGATGCACGTGAGAGCAATAAGGCCATGTGTGGTGTACTGAATGAGAAGCTATTATATAATAGAAGAAATAAAGGTAATGTTTTCTGTGTTTGAGTAAACTTCCCTCTCAGACGCTGTAATCGGAGGAACTCACAAACTCGGGATCCACATGTCAACACCTTGAAACACAGAGCCACAACTAAAGTGCAGATGAGGACGACGTTTTATGGCTGATTTTCTTGCGCCATCTGTAGGTCATTTTTTGTGGTCGTGCGCTGCATGTGTCTACCTAAGTCTTTCCATTTGTCTGTCAATATTTAGCGTGAAACAGAGAAAGGGCTTTCACGCTGGGTCCTCCTGGCATTGGTACCTCCCACGTTCAATAGCACCGCGGCAAGATTTTGTTTTTCCTAAAACATTTAGCAGACACTTTGGAAAATTTGAAATGTGCCCAAATGAATACAAACACAGTCCTGCCAACAAAACAAGGATTTCTCTCAGCAGGCTGAAGCCAACACTTTGTCTTCTGTGTGCTCCATTCAGCAATAAAGTTTCTTAAGCCCACGTTTATGTATTCCCACACTGTATAATTTTGGATTTGTTTTCAATTTTAATGGCAGGAGGGAGGGAATAACAAGAGAGGGGGTGGAGAAAAGGTCAGGCCATGAATAGGCTTCTTAAAACCTTTGCTTGGTTACACTGTTAATATTAAAACTTCTCACCCCTAAAGGTATGTTTTTACTTTGCTGGATTTGCCATTTTTTAAAAGCTCGTAATAACGCGTCTCGTTCAGGGTGCCCATGAGGAAAATCACTCTCCTCTCTCTCCTTTTCACTCTCTCTAAATTCTTTCCCTCCATCCTTGTGCCAAAGGAGAAGATTAATAAAACCATCACTCATGAGAGCTCATTGTGGAGGCTAGCAACTTGATAAATGCAAGGAAGCTTTTCATTGTAAGGAGGGGAGCTGCATGTTTTGGACAATAATCAGAGGGCAAACTGACTCCATCCTTATAATTAGATCTAAAATCTTCAGGTAATTAACTGATCAGTTATCATATTTATAAGTTACAACAGAGGTAGTCATTTTTAGTTTTTGATAAGAATTGTTGATCACACTGAAGCAGTTCAATGAGTTCATACAGAAGGATCAAGAAAGTGAAGCAGCATTTGCTTTGAACTGTAACTCACTAATAAAGAAGTTCAAGAAATCGATAGCCTGGTCACAAAACTAGCAGGGCTGCTGCTTCTTTTCTCTAACACTGTTGGTCATTGCTTGAAAAGTGGCAAATATAAGTTTACAATTCATTTTTTTCATTGAAATTTGTAGAACTTTCTAAGCTTTTAAACAGCAAACATCAACAGCAATAGTTTCATTTAAGCCACTGTGACCATTTTTCCAATAGTGATGAGTGCATCTCTGCAACGATATTAGTTAACTTTCACACAACTTTCTGCTTATCTTCCCACTCTCTGTGAGGCATGAAAAAAGCACAAGCTTCCCAGAGTTAAATACGCTCCAGTATAAACCAGATAAAAATACACGCAGCACACTCAATCTCATCAATCGTCTTAGCTGGGAGGATGGACGTCTGCCGAGCTGCACCTGTTGCTCCCTCCCTGCTCCCATTCTCTCTCTCTTGAGCTCAGCAACTAATGAAAATTCCTCCCCAACAGATATGTCAAATCAAAAACCCAAACCTTATCTTCTCTTTAGAGAAGATAAGGTTTGGGTTGTTGGTTTGGGTTGTTTGGGTTGTTGGCGAAGCAAGGGTGATCCACCCCGATCGCTGATGCCGGGATATGTGTGGACTGTTCAAAAGACAACAATAGAAGGACGCAAGGTTACACACTCCACCTCTGTAAAAAACATTAAGAACCTCAGCTGGCTGGTAGTATGTCAAGAATTCAAGTTTAAAACAGATTATACACACAAGATGGATCACAATCATGAAATTTGATGTGAGATGGGCACTGATGTAATGCCAAAACACAGGATGTCTTATCCTTGCTGCTGAAATAATCCAGGTCCAGTCTGATCCACTGATGCGGGAGAAATGTTGTTTTTATTAAGCAACATGGGCTCAAACTTTACAGCTGACTAAAACTCTGGAAGACGTGTGTGTGAGAGAAGATTAAAAACATATCCTAAAATGATTATAATTGGGTGGTGTGGCAACACTAAAGCCACATTCTTAACCATTTAGGCGGAGGGTATGGAAGTCTCACCACGCCTGGCGGCAGATGAGTCCGACGCTTGGGTTCTTTGCACCGACGGCCACAAATTCAAACCTCGCAGAGACACATGATGCAATCAGCCTCATAGTTATTCTGGTGTACCACGCTTGAGAAAAATGATGTGCCTGTAAGACGACTCAATTCACCCGATAGTTCAACAGATCTGATAGTCCATTTGTTGCAGTTTTCTCAATATATGGTGTATGTCCTATGGTTTCACATTAGTTGCTATACATTAGTTATCAGTGCTTTACCTTTAATGGCCACACATAGATTTTTCCAAATTTTAAGGGGTCTATATTGTCTTGAACTGTCAGACACCTTTCAGGTTGTCAAGCTGTTGTTTTGAACTGATTGAGTAATAAATAAACGTTTTTGAAAGAGTTGGCATTTCAAAAGCTTTCAGAGATGTTTTGTGTGTGTTTTTTTTCTTTGTCTAAAATGACTTCATGCTTAGGCAAGCATTCATTGGGTCGACAGATGATCAATCCAGACCATCAGTAAACATGTGAGGTAAGCCAAGCCCCACATAGTGATACAGGTCAAAAAGAAGCATCTTGTGGTGCATAATAGTCAGTAACTGATTAGTTTAGGAAAGTAACCCATAGCAACGGAGTGAGCAGAGAACAGAGAGGTGATGCCAAATAAGAAGCTAATAGAGGACGAAGAGATATAGAAGATTTAGGCTACCTAAGCAGCCTAAACCATCTTAATACA
>JAOWBL010000023.1:9096585-9115000 GCA_028564865.1 Zenarchopterus dispar
GTGTGTGTGTGTGTGTGTGTGTGTGTGTGTGTGTGTGTGTGTGTGTGTGTGTGTGTGTGTGTGTTTGTGTGTGTATAAAGAAACTGTGAAGGGAATAGTATGGTCAATGGACAAGAGCCCACTGAGATCATCTTCCTGTGTGTGGTCATGGCAGGATTCTATACACACCCTCTTGTGTGTGTGTTATCTTACGCCATGTTCTTGTTGTATAATCCCATTTTGCCAAAAAAGCTCTTCTTCCACAGGGGTCTGCAATTTCATTCAGCAGCTTGATTATGTCATCAGTGATGCGAGGCTTTAATTCCTTCCTGTGTGGGCTGTGAGGTCCTCTGATATAAATAGTCGTACACAGACATGGCCAGAAGCCCACAGCAGCAATTTTGCCACACTCACTCTTTCTCTCACACACAAAAACACAACTCAGTGTTGTGTAAGGACAAGTGGGGGTCATGATTTGTGAGTCCCACTGGAAGCACTTGTTTTCTCTGTGCTTGAGGTAGAATCCAGGCTCTGTTTTGCATCAAAAACCATTTAGACAAAAACCTTACAGTTGCTATGTAATGTACAATTACGTTACACCTCAATGATAAGAAAATTACCTTAAACACATACCTTTATGTGGGTGTCTAAATAGATGTAGAGTGCTTGTGGGGATGCAGGCTTGTGGGCATGCAGGCAGTTTGTGAACTAACAGAGGGCAGCATTTCCTCCTCTATTTGCCTTTGAAACAACAAAATTCAATTTGCCTTTGCTCACACGTGGGGGCAGCAGTGAGCCAAGCTGATCGTCACTTACTCTGTTTACCAGTGGGTCAGAGGGGCCACTGATGGCCTTGCAGATGGACACTCCAAGGGATTTAGAAGAAGAGAGACACAGAAAGAAAGGGGCACATGTAGTAGTCATTGGGGAGAGAGTGGGAGAATTATGCGAAAGGATAAAGCTATGTTAGGAACATTCTCGGTTCGATGACAAAAGGGAGCTGATGCTGCAGAGTAGTGTCAGATTAGGAATGGGGCAAGATGGGGGGAACGTCGCTGTGTCAACATTTGAAGCTTGAAAGAACAGAGAGATGAAGGTTCAAAAATGTAGCACAATCAGGGTCTAAAGTTGGAGATTGGCCTCTGACAAACACAGAAGGTCCTGACTTATTTATGATGCATGGGGTGGAGATATTTTTTGTGGTTCCAAAGACCTGATAGGCACTGTTGTGCTGTTACCTATACTTGGAAAAAGACAGCAGTTAACAGCATAAACACATCAGGATAGAGAAGAGGATGGTGCAGTGTTTTCAGGGGTATTAGAAATCTGATGGGATAATGGGATTTTGGTCTACAGTATAGGATCAGTGCATGCCATTCTCCTCATCCCCATCCCCCCAACATGCACCCACTCTTTTCCCCTCACTCTCACATTCAGCTGTTATATAACCTGCCTGACGCAGCGCTGACTCCCTGACTGCAATCTATGTGTGTGTGTGTGTGTTTCTATGAGTAAGTGTGTTGTGGTAAGAAAGACAGACAGACCGAAGCCCAGGAAGCAGAGATGGAGAGTATTTTTATCGAGTGGAATTTTATCCTTCCATTTTTAATCTCTTTCGTCACAACAGTGAGAACCAAAGTAGAGCAGCAAAGAAGATTGTGCACAAAAACAGTTACACACAGAGACTTTCTAACTCACAACTATGACCCAGACAATGCGATTGTCTCTTGTTTCACTCATGTACAATTACGAAGAGCTGCTAGGTCTAAACATGTTGCATAATCTGCTTTGCACTGTGTGCCTTAGCCCAACTCTAATCCATTCATCCGTGCCTGCTGCTGTAATGCACATATGTATGATTGTGGACATACACACACTCACACACATTCATCAAGACTTATCAGGATTACTCAAGTCTGCTCAGCTGAGTTTGAGTAAAGCGAATGCTGTGTAATGAACTACAATTAGGTTGTTAGTGTTAGAAAGTTGAAGCCTGATAGAAGGTGTATTTGCATCCCGTTATCACATTAATTTCTTCATTCGACAGTTGTTCAGCATACACAGAGTAGGGCTAAGCAGCAATCTTTTCTATTTTGAGAAGAAAAAAAGAATCAAACTTTATTGACACAAGCTCATGTCAAGAAAGATGTTTGTGATGAGTTGTTTTGTTCACTTGGAAAACAATCTAACTCACTCTCACATTTCTGCAGTAATTATGCACCCATGTTGTCCATTTACTGTAATAAGGAAATCTGAACAGTCAGAAACTGGTTATCTTAGCTTAGTTTTTTTTGCAATGTAATGAATTTAGTTTTAAAAGCTTCATTAGTCTTCATTAGGTCGTTTATTTTCAACCATCAAGTTTTATATAATCTGTGTGATTATCTTCATATGTTAAGACATTTTAATTTTAAATTTCTGCCCACTCAGAGAAATTGTGTTGTTTATGGTTTAAGAAGTGGAGCACTGCTAGTTCTGATTGCACTTGACATCATCTAATAAAGCTGATTGGCAGAAGCCTGCAAACTCGAACACGCTCTCACACAATCACACCCAGAGGCCGCGTAGTCAAAAGCAAAAGTAGGTCTGTGATTCCAGCTGAATGAGCCGAGGGCAGCGATAGATGAATGGTTTGAACTGTGGTTCAGTGTAAAGTCATCTGACTGACCACATGGAGTCACACTTAGAGAAACAATGTTGCAGATGCTAAGGCTATTGAGCTGCTGCTGTCACTGCTTTGTGACACTGAATTCAACACTGTTTTCACCTGTAATTGTTTTTAAAAGCCCAATAGTCTTTTACTGTGTTCGACTCTATAGAGGCATTATCACATCACAGCTCACTGGGCTGGGTAAGCCTTGATGGAAGTATGGGTCAACAAAAAGATGACTGATGGGTGGGTGGATGGAGTGTGAAGGGAAGATGGAGCAGAATGGGGTTGTGTCTTTATGTGACTTGTCAGTGTCGGTGTTAATAGAGCAGCCAAACAGAGGTCTCTGTGCTGCTGTAGAATGTGAGACGAAATCTCCCAAGCAGCTTTGCACAAAAAAGGAGAGCAGCTTGAAAGGGTGTGCAGAGGAGCAGAAGTATGTGTGTGAGAAATGGTGTGTAAAATTTGTGTCGCAGAAATGATGCAGTTTGTGGCTGTGTGGTTTGTGTAGGGTTTCGGCTTGTGGTGCTGCTGGCGTCAGTTTTGTGATAATATGCAAACAGGACCAGAGATGGTGTCTTAATTTGTTATTAGTAGTAGTATTGTATTGTTTGTTTTCTTGGCACATGTGTATTTGTACTTATGGGTTTTTGAATGTTTAGTTACGCATGTGAAGGCATTTGGCGTTCCAGTCTCCTGGCAATTTTCTAATCACTCTAATCCATGCCTTCATGCATCGTACACAACATGAGAGGAGTGACTCACATGCACTGAACCAGTCACTGCCACGTGGTACAGGGATACGAGCAGACATAACCATAACATACTGTAAATGAGGAGTACTAGATGGGAAAAAAATGTGCATTTGGTTTCATGAGACTGCAAATTAACTCTATGCCAAGTTCCAAGATCTTCTTAATGCACTGGGTCAAAACAGTAACTTACCTCAGCTAATCAGCAGTGCTGATGCGGACAAGCAGGCTTCAGAACTTGGCTCAGCTCCTTATCTCTGTCATGCAAATTGTCAACATCCTCCATAAAGCTTTCATATTAAAAGCCAGCTTTTGAATGCCCGAGTTAGATTTTGTTTATGTGTAACACGATGTGACGCAGTTGTGACATGATCATCAAATATTTCTGTCATGTGAAAGCAACTGACAGCAGCAAAAGCAGAATAATAGATATAAGACTTCTGGAGGAAACCAGTGAAAAGACAGAGGAGGAATAGCACAGACCCAAACACAGCAGACAAGCGATGGTAAGCAAACACAACAGACTCCAACCCCCAACCAGTCCTGACCCTCACCCCTCATTTCCATTTCTATGGTTTGCTTCCATCAGCATAGGAGCTGTTGCGGCGCCATGACACCCAGTGAATTAACTATTGGAGCTCACTGGTCTTGCCCATTCCTCAACCCATGGCCAGCCTTATATAACAGGCCTACTTTCATACCCACGAATAGCGACACTATTGTTGCCACACAGCCAGGCACTTGGGAGAATGTTGGGGTCGAATGGAGCAGTGGGAGGCACGGCTGGAGAGAGGGGACGTGGGAGAGAATGCAGAGTAGAGAGCAGAGAGGTGGATGGAGAGTGAGATGAAACATTGATGTGGCGGAGAATCTCAGGAGGGAGTGAGGTGTTGGTGTGAGACGCCTGGGAACTGAAGGAGAACAGGGAAAGACTAGAGGCCCCCTAGAGGGAAAGGGGAAAAGGAGGATGGAAGACAGGAAAGGAAGGAGCCTTAGTTAGAGGGAGAGGAGCAGGAGAGTGAGGTGTTCTGGGATTTTATCTTTTAATCTTAAACAGCAAATCTGTTTAGGACTCTTTCAGGAAACCTTGCAGCTTAGACACAAACACAAAAACTATAAGGGGTTCCTCCAAGAACAAACACATGGATCGCACCAACCACATGAACAAGGAAATGGATCAAGATCACTCATTAACTATTAGAATTCATGAATCTATTGCAAAATGTCACATTGTCTGCGTGACACAGATACACAGATAAAGTCATAAAAATAACAAAACTTCTTTAGAGTGCGGGGCTAAATGACCAACTTAAGCCTCGACATGATACTCATGCAGACTGAATATAAGTTCAGATTGGGTATATATGTTTTAGTAAGATCAAAATTGAAGTTACAATTCATAAAATGTTGCATTTAATATGGTAATAATCATGAAAAAATGTAATCTAAACAAACAGAAGTTAGAAATGGTAAAATCCGACAGTAGGAGACTTCTGAAAGGAATGGGCACAAGTATCGATAATGCAACATCCAATGGCATGTTTCTAAAGCTGTTTCACCCTGTTGTTGTTGTTAGCATGCAGAGCAGATATCATATATTGACTGCAAACATTTGACTTACTGAGGGGATGAAGTTAGAGGCTCTAAGTATTGACAAATGAACATATGTGACCTGACAAAGACAGCAGACTGCATGCAAGTAGGTTGCCGGCATATGTAAGCCACAGTTCAACTTCTGTATATCAGCCAATGTCAACATGGGAAACACTGGTGGCTTACTATTACTAATTAGCTTGCATTGTAATTAAGTTATTGATGACAGTTCCCTTTATGAACTTATCCACATGCTCCATTTGCACATGTGCTGAGGTTGTTGCAGGTCAGGGCACGGTCAGATGTGCAGGAGCTGCGCCGATGGCAGAGGAAGCTGAGAGAGAACCGTGACATTGTCAAAACTGTCGAGGCGTTCTGGGCGCAACAAGAGAAACGACGTAAGAACACGTACACATCTAAACTCACATGGTATCACTGCATACAAGACCTTAAGCTTGCTGGCAAATTAATGCCACCGAAATAGATTTATCTGGCCAACAGAAACATCTATATATCAACTCGTTCATGTTTGTATAAACACACTTTCATAATGCTATGCCCACCTAAACCCAGTACAGCGTTTCACTAACTTGCTGCAGAGATATAGTATTCATCCCAACATTGCTTTGATGTTAAAGTTGGGAGGTGAAGTTTCTGGCAGGAGTGGCACACAGGGGAAAGTTTGCAAATCCAAAGGAGAAAGAAAGTCTGCTGGGCTGAGGGTGTCTTTGATGGAGATGGAGGGAGGAGTGTGGGGGCTGGGGATACATGTGAAGAAAGAGGGGAGTTACAGAGAGATGAAGACACTGAGAAATTTTAGATGATGTGTGTGTCTGTGTCCTGTGTGAACACATGAAGGACAGATCACAGCAGCTGGGAATGCACACCCGTGTCCAATGTGACTGACTGACATCAGAGCTCAAGGCTCAAAGCTAAACTTTGTCCTTGTAATTACACACAAGGAAAAAGTGGAACAAATCATTCCAAACAAGTCTCTCCAAGACTAAAACTTACC
The DNA here is from genome assembly GCA_028564865.1 of Zenarchopterus dispar. Classification (NCBI taxonomy): domain Eukaryota; kingdom Metazoa; phylum Chordata; class Actinopteri; order Beloniformes; family Zenarchopteridae; genus Zenarchopterus; species Zenarchopterus dispar. The sequence continues at coordinate 9,102,575 of JAOWBL010000023.1, forward strand.
AAATAAAGGAATGATGCAAAGTACAGATAAATAATAAAACTATGGATAGGATTACAAATCTTCTGGATACGGATGACATGCTGTTGGATGGATTGCCATAAAATCTTGTGCACATGGTCATCGTCTCAAATGATGGAGCCTCATCAGGACGAATGTTATGTTCAACTTGTTCGGTGGATTTCTAGCGCATTTCCCAACAAAAAGCGTGCATTTGAGTCACAATTCACCGCCTAGTGACATTTGATCAGTCATGTGTTGATTCCTTTCATGTTTTTCAACATGCTCTATATTCCAGTGAACTTCAGTAGTTCCACTGCAGCCAAATCTTCTGTGATATCACTCTGACAGGATACATTGCCAAGATAATCCAGAAAACAATTGAGAAAAGAAAAAGTGTGATATTTAATGTGGTTAACAGTCTCAAGGGATGTGTTTTGTATCTCGGTGAGTCATTTTTGTAGTTGCTGATGTGTGACTTGGGGTGGTATGCAGTTATTGTGAGAAATGAGCAGGAGATGAGTCCAACGCTGCTTTGACTGTCATTTGTCAGTGAACAGAATGGAAGGCTGAAAGGAATAAACAATGTTTCCTGAAAATAATCAAATATTCCTTCAAATGAAACCCAAAGTGACATTTTAACATAAAAAACTAATTTGAGCTATTTAAGGGAGATGCCTTGAAATGATTATAAACAAGCCTACAAATTGTTATTTCACTAAACTACAAACTGCAAAGCAATCCACCTTCACTTTATATGTGACTTCTATGTGATATTCTGCTCTACTCTGCTATTTTCTTTATCTGAGTTACTCCTCGGCTGTAGTAGTGTGTCATCACAAACACACACGCTCTGACATGTGCAACAAACGCAAGCATGGTAGTTTCTCTGATTGTGTTGCTGACAAACAATGGACTGGACCATCACAAGAGCAGGTCGTCCTCGCCGTTCTCACAGTGACACATTCCCCACAACAAAGGGGCTCGCTGCAGCCACTGCAGGCCGGCGAACATTCTTCCACAGCCACACTGCACTGCTGCTGCTGCCGCTGACCTGACACAATAGCCTGGGGCCTGGGGGTGCGTGTGAATATACAAGTCTGTCCAGACTGTCATCCCGACCAGAAGCCATTTTCTGACCTCGTCAACCAAGTCTAAAATGGAAGCGAATGGGAGGGAATCAGAAATGTGTGAGGTAGAGGCGGGTAGAGAGGGGAAGAACAAGTTGTAGTTTGCTCACTGCTTTCGCCTGTTGTTGTTTCGGGTGAAATGAAGCGAGCTCAGACAGATGAATAAAACATGTTTGTCACAGGGATAGAAGTAGTAACAGAAATTATTTAGGGACGCCCCCCTCCCTTCTGTATGCACGCTCTTTAAGTTGATCCTGCAACAGCTGCACTCATCTCATTTGAGCCGAGTGTGCAATACCTCTTCTGCCATTTAATAGTCTGAAACTTGAATTAGTCAGAGAGTTGGATGGAAAAAAAACAATAAGGCAAAGAGCAGAAGTAAACTGATAGGTCACCAAGTCAAAAGGTGACAACTCACTAGGCAGATACAGCTCTCAACAGTTCATGAATCACCATATGACTTGACTGTCCTTGACTGTCATATGGTTTGCCAAAAATGGCAAAATATGCAAACTGAAGTATAGAAAATCTAGCGCATTTGACGATTTGTTCAACACTTTAGACTTTTATATTTTCATACTTTAGACTTTTATAAGAATGGAACAATTCTCAAAAACAAAGCTTATTGTTGAGGCGTGCACGCATATTTCTTCATGTTTTATTATGAGCTGCTTTAATGGGAACAAAGCCTGATGCTTTTCTTGTTTGATTTTAGTGGGCTTGACTGTGAGAGATCTTCCAGAAAGTCCCCAACCAGGCAAGTCTGATGCAGCCACCCAAGTAGACCAAGAGGACCAAGTGGACCAAGTGGACCAAGTGGACCAAGTGGACCAAGAGGACCAAGTGGACCAAGAGGACCAAGAGGACCAAGAGGACCAAGAGGACCAAGAGGTCAGTCCTGAGAGCAGCAAGATCGAATCCCCCCCACCCCAGTCCCCAGAGTCTAGTGAGTGGATGGCTCCCTTTCTGTGAGTGAATGGCTTACTCACTACAAGTTCTATGTAAAATAGACAAGAAAAAATCTTTGACTCCATCCCAACTAGGAACACTTAAGCTGACAGTGCTACTGTTTACTGGAGTCATTTTCTCTGTACCTGATGTTTAAAGGCAAATAAAGTTTGTTTGTTTGACGTGAAAATGACCAAAGCAATCAGTCAAACACAACATTGAAAAGACTTGTAACCAGCTGGCTGTGGCCAACCACAGATTTATGATCAGAGATCTGCATCTAATCATTTTATTGCTCCCATTGCCTCTTTGATGGATCACTTCCCCTCAGGATTCTTACCCAACAAATTAATACAGTACAGCTAAGTTCCCATCATGCTGTCAGGGAGGTAACCTCCTGTAACGGACTTGGCATTTTCTCTCGGCACCTCCAGCTGATACCTCACTGGAACCATATTTCCTTGATCTGTCTTTTCCTTTTTCCTCAGCAATGCATATCTCTCCACAAAAGAGGTCAGAACATTTCCATTCAAGCCAGGAATTGAGGCCAGAGAAAGAGGTAACTTGGTATCCACAGCAGCGCTTTTCGTCTTGTTTATCTGGAAGGAAAATCACGCTGTCAGGGAAATGGAGAATAAGAGCATTTTAAAGTGTCATTGAGACCACTGATGGATGATTGACAACTATGTAACGAAGGATCAGAAATGCTCCCTTTAGATTTTAAGTCTCTCAGTAAGTGGATTGTACACACACTCACTACAACAGTTGTCTCCACCATACTGATAGTTATGAATTGGTTTGTGGTTTCGCATCACAATAAGCACATAACAATATAACATTACATACTATGTAGAAATTAGATTGTAGAAGCAAATATTGTTTCAGTGTGTCTTTGTGTAAAACGTTCAACATTATGAGCATGTATTAATTTTTTTTTTTTTTGCTCAGACAGCTTTTCTATTTTCATGTAAACTCACCTAACTGTTCAGTTCAGTAATGGTGGGACTTTTGCACCAACCCCTACTGCTTTTTGCATCTGTTTGGGATCAAATATCATCTCAAATATCATGGAGCTGCCGTAACAAGTTCATCAATGTGATTTTTAAAAATTAAAAGCCTGCCTGCTGCTCAGCTGATTATGCTCCTCTTTTATCTTCTAAATGCCAGTGTCCTGTGCTAATTCCTTTTAATTTAAACTTGGTACGTAAAGTGCACTCCTGGCATATTTCCACAAACCAAGCATACCTGTGAGGGTGCTCTGTGGTCTCATGATGGACAGCTTACTTGATTCTCTCAGTCTGTGATCTGCTCTGTGGAGCAGACCATCAGCTCCCTCATCAAGAAGGCCCAGCAGAGGATGTTCTTCCTGCGGCAGCTGAGGAAACTCAAACTGCCAACTGAGATGATGGTGCAGTTCTACACCGCCATCATCGAGTCCATCCTCACCTCCTCCATCACCTTTTGGTACACTGGTGCCACAACCAGAGACAGACACAGACTGCAGCGCATTGTGCTCACTGCCGAGAAGGTGATCGGCTACAACCTCCGAGCTTTACAGGACCTGTACACCTCCAGGACTTTAGGCCGTGCAGGTCGGATTGCGGCTGACCCTTCTCACCCTGGAAACTGTCTGTTTAACCCCCTCCCCTCAGGCAGGAGACTACGGTCCATCCGGACCAGAACTTCCCGCCACAAGAACAGCTTCTTCCCCTCAGCCATCAGACTCTTGAACATTAGCTAAATGACTCATAAAATAGCCAAACTATTCTCCTGCCATTGTCTACACATGTATATATTGTAGATTTTCTTTTCTCCTGAACTTATTTCGGTTATCTTATTTTATTTAGATTTATTTTGCTTATGTAAGCTGCAAGGTTCAAAGCGTGGGAAAAAAGTAGCGGCTTATAGTCCGGTAAATACGGTATTTATTTTAATTCTATTTTTACTTTCCATGTTTTTATCTGCACCATCACATCAGAGCATTTTCCTGGTCTGTAAACCTGTTTACTGGAAATGGCAATAAAGTGATTCTGATTCTCTGTCTTCAAAGCGAGGTATTAGGAGGGTCTACATGTTTCTTCCTTAGCAGGTATGTGGATGCCTGGTAAACAGCTGGTCCAAAGGAAGGTGATAAAACATCTTTTTTTCATTCTGCAGACATCTGATAGTGAAGTCAGCTCCGCAGAGTCTGGTAAAACTGGCCTCAACTGAAACTGGATCACACAGCCACAGGAGGGAGGTGGCACCAGACTGTCGTAGCACAGCCAGATAGCAAATGGTTCTGGGTTCCAAGCTGGAAGTGGAGCTGTAGATTACAACAGTATTTAGAGAACAATACCTAGATTTACTAAGCTGGGCAAATAAGTCACAGATAGTAGTAATGAGTAAGGACTGACGAGTTCTGTGGTTGACGTTATAAATGAAGTTGATCCATGAAAACAGCACGACCAGCTCGTTTCAGTAATGTCCGAAGCAGTCTACCAAAAGCAGAATAAATTAGCATTCAGTCAAAAACAATCAAACCAGAGAAGCCTGTTACAGCATGTTGCTGGCCATGTAAGTGTGACCCTGATTACCTGTGTATTTAAAATATTTAATATTTGATCTTTGGTGAAACTATTAGAAAGAGCTGTGGAAGCCTCATGTGTAGTGAAATAATAATTAGGAAAACTTTAAAGATTTAACTCACAGCCTCTCTGGCGTGTTTCGTCCTCACCATTTGATAAAATTATCCTCCTGAGCATTCACAGCTATGTGAATGATGACATACAAGCTAAAGTGCAGGAATAAAAACTCAGTTAAATAAATATAATTGTGAATTATTACAAATAAATAGAAGTTAGAAGAAAAAAATTGGTTCATTATACTGGTTTCTTCCTTCAACTTAGAAATTCCCCATTGTCTTAGATTTTTATTTAGCAAGTACGAATTAGCTAGTACGAAGTCATAATCTGGTTTTCCAAATAAATCGGCAAAAATACATAATCTTACCTTTCTCTCACACTTTATTGCCACTGGTGTACGTTCTCTTTGCAACAGTGATTAACGGCACGTCAAATACAAAAGTTAAAACATGCTTTTTTTCCCTTTTCTTTCTTTCTTTTCTTTTTTAAATTTGGGACCACGTGAATACAACTATTTGGAGTTGAAGGACAAAATCAGTAAAAGTCTTTGGGAAACATTAAAATACACCTTACCCATATGCAGTAGCTACACTCTCATCTGCTACTTTTTTAGGTACAACTGGTCTACCTAATAAAGTGACCAGTAAGTGTGGATCACTAGCAACAATTCTTATTTGCAAAACAAAAGCAACAATTCTGAAACTGAGGTGGTACCACTGCTGCTGGTGCAGCGTTTCCATTGAACAGCGTTTTTCAAATGAGCCTAACTCCCATGAAAATGTCGTCCCGCGAGACTTATTTACATGAGCATCAGTCTCCTAAAATCTTATCCTGCAAGGATTTTTTTTTTTCAACACAAAGAAGATCTCAACTGAGAAGAAGATGGAAGGAAACATCGTTATTTTAACCAGACATCAGTTAATTGTTAACTGGAATCTAAAAATTTCAGGTTTTTATGGATTGGGAAGACTGATTTCAAAATATACTGTACTTGGATGGAAACAGAAGTTCAGATGTTGGTCACACCTCTCGAAGGTTTAGGTTTTTATTGACCAAAATGTAATAATGAGAGCTACTGAAAAGGTAGGGTCTTGGAAAAGTCAGTTATCTTATAATGTCTTCTCATAAATTCAGCATTCATCTGGCTCAAAATGTTGAGCCTCATTCAAAACCAGAATAAAACACCAGAAAAAAGCAAAAGTTAACTACAAACATGACACCTTTATTGAACTTTTTTTCTGAATCGGTTACAGAAACAACAGTTTTTTTCAGTAGTTTTTTTTTTCTTATTAGGGGAATCATATTTCTATACATAGGCATGCTGCGTCGCTGCACAGTCATAGCTGTGAAAACCAATATTACCCCTGTCAGCTGCCCCGCTGGAACAGTCTGAAGGCAAGACAAATCAGGAGAGGACAGGCAAGGACATTTCCAGCCCGAGGAGGGTGAATGTTCAGATGGGCTGCCTGTGGACGACAAACTTAACATAGAAGTTTTGTGCAAATTTCACCACAGTCTACATGATTTTTAACACAGAGAGACAATATCAGTTCAAAGTTTCAGGTTTTTTTTTTTTTCTTCCCTCAAGTCTTCAAGCCTAACAGAGGAACTTATTATTAGGTCCACTGATGACGTCATGTCGTTCCTTTGTGGAAAATTATACTTTTTTGGACCATTTCCCCTGAATTTAATCTCTTTGCTCCATAAGAACCAGCTCTCTTTTGTGTGTAAGAAAGCACAGACATTAAGTGTTTGATCTGATATACACTGAAATAATGATTGCTGTCACGTGACCTTTACATAAATATAGTTAGTATTCAAAAGTACATCTGAGAAAGGTTTTGTATGTAGAAATGGTGATCGGCATGCACAGATAGGTAGTTGACGAGTGCAAAAATCTACGAAGTCACGTCATGTTGTTATTCTTTTCTTTTTTTAAATTTCCTTCATTACTCCACGTTGAGTGAAAACATTTTAAAAAAATGGAAACATCCCTCCTCCGCTCTGAGAGTTGAGACTTCGTGCTGACCATCCAAAACCCTGAGGACAGTTCTCCTTGCATTGATCTGGTTCTGACAAGGGTCAGCCCAAACAAATCTCGACGGAGCAGGCCAAGCTGTGTTTGGGCATGAAGCCGGTCTGTAATTAGCGGTCCTATTTTTGAAAAGCCGGTGTGTAAGATGTAAACATACAGCAGCAGTCAAAGCCTAATCTTTTCTTAGTCGAGGACTGATGTAAGGTGAGGGGGTCACTTGGCTAACTATTAATGGGGCTGAAGTTACTGTAGTCTGCCCTCCCTGCTCTGATTTTTTTAATCATTTTGTTACCCTTAAAGTATCACAATAAGTCTGCTTGCTGCATGAAGTGCCAAAATTATTCACAGCCATTGTTATTTTTTGTGAGAATTTAAAAAAACAAAAAAAAAAAAAAAACGTGCTTGTATCCTTGGAATCCGAGGTACAGCCATTAAATATCCCTTTAGATGACATCTCACATAATTTCCATGAACAATAATCAAACAAACAAAATAAAAACATATCTAGTGTTGGCAAAACATTTCCAAAATACTAGTTTTAAAAAAGAATATAAGATGCCAGCAAGAGGAAAAATAAGAGCATGTGAAAAATAAAACAAGCAAAGTATGAACACAAAGCATCCAGTTAAAAAAAGAAGATAAAATCACTTTGCTGTGGTCAGTTCTCCAGTGCATCGCTGGCGTCTAAACTCAGCCTACAGTTAAGAATAAAGGAAAAAAGGAAACAGGCAAGAAAGCTTTACAGCACTACTATGTACACAGCTCCCCAGGTGAACGAGAGAGCTGGTGCCACAATGAAGGGGAAGCGTGTGAAACGGAGACTCCAGTGAAACGAGAGTCCTTCTTGGCACGGGGATGTGAGCCGTGGCTGACCACAGAGAGACAGGACGAAGGTGAGGAGGAGGAGGGAGACTTTTCACAGCCACACTCCCACATAGACCGAAGGAAATCAGAGCTTCCTCTGTCACTTAGACTCCCCTCGGACCAGCTCTTGCTATCTCCTTCCTCCCCACCCCTCACCCTCCTTCATCTCCTCTTACATTTGATGCTCTTCCTCCTACCTTGCAGTGTACATCTGATCTTTCTAAGGCTCTAAAATATCTCCCCACAGCAGCCACAGCTCTCTCTATATATACTGTATGCTCTGTCACTCACAGTTTGACTACTGCATCCTCACAAGTGTTGATTCTGTGCCTCACTTGACCGGTGTGTAGAGAATTCTTTAGCACCAGAAAGCAACCTGGACTTATTTCGCCACCGACACTCACGAAATCACAGCGCGCACACATACACACCCACACACACAAAAGCACAGATAGAGGAACTAAGAGAGGGAGATCCTTTCATTTCCTCGCTCTGTTTCCTGCTGACTTAAAGTGACAGTCTCTCCTGGCTTCTTCAGTTCGCCAGTGGCCACCGGAGATGTGGGAGAGCGCAGCAGTCTGACCTAGATTCACAGGCGGCACCTCCCCACTCATGACTGTCGCCTTCCTTGTCCAATCATTATCCACTCTGCTCCGTCATTTACCAACAGCAGTTCATCTGCAGGATACGATCCCTCTTTTCAGGTGCTCCATGCTGCTTTTGCTGTGTCTCTACACTTCCTGGGAAGTTCTCTTCCAATCTGGGCTTCACAGTTTGTATCCGCAGTGTCCATGCAGGTGAGAGGTGATGCGAGGTGAGGAGAGTTATGGGTTATACGCGTGATGGAAACAGAGAGGGAGAAGCAAGAAAAAGAGCAGGGGTCAACAGTCTCGAGGTGGTGGTTAGGTTGGAGTGGGGGAGTTGGAGGGACACACACACACAGTTCCCTCTCGTTTACTGGACACAGACACACACACAGGCTGGATTATATTTAAGAGGGCGGTGCTCGAGCTGCACAGTTGCCAGTTTGCTCGGTCTTCACATACAGTGGATGGATGGAGGACAGAGCCAAACCTTCCCATTTGAGCACCAGCAGTGAGGACCAGCAGACAAGACATCCTGCCTGACAGGACGAGAGTTCAAGCAGAAAGAAGCAACAGATTTCACAGTTTTCAAGGATACCGTCGGGGCGGTAGTGTCAGATCAGATCACCAAAAAAGAAGGAATACTGAACGTTGATTTCTTTTAAGATCCTGTGTTTTGTTTTGCTACTTGCTGACGATGATTCACAATTTTAAAAAGCATGTATGGAGACTTGTGTGCTAGAAAAGGTTTAGCTCTGTCCTCCATACCCTGCTGTCTCTCAGTCTCACATACACACACTCATACAATACTTGATTGGCACAAAGTCAGTGTTGAAGTTTGTACAGAGTGAAAGGGGCCTGAAGGCATCCATGTCTGAAGTCCAGTTCAACTAGATGGCCCCTAGGCCTGGACCCCTTCCTCCTCCTCATCCTCTCCATCTTCTTCCTCTCTTCATTTTCTGTCGCACGTCCTCTTTCCAAACCCCTCGCTCACCACAGCTGCCTCCCGGTGTAGGTGGGAGGGGCGGAGGGCACCTGTGCACGGAAAAAGTACTTTTGTAAATAACAAATAGCACGAAGAGCAGCAACGCACACATGCATTTGAACACACACTCGTCGTTTCACGAGCTCCTTCCCCACTCGTGAACACATTTCCCACCTCTGACTCTGCCGTCATTTCAAAGTTCTATTTTTGTCCCTTCACTGTTTATTCCCTTAAGTTGTTTCACACGAGCTTTTCAAGTCTGTCAAGCTTCCAAATGCAGAGAAGGAAGATAAAAATGTGGATTTTTCACCCAAGTCACGTTCATTGATAATGAGGCATTCACAGTCATTTGGTTTTAGGCGCAGAAGCGTGAGATTAGTAGACAGCTTTAGCTCAGTTTATTGCCTCTCTGTGTACACATGTAGAGGCTAATGCTCCCTGCTTTGATTGCAGGGTCTCTGCAGCATGGCAGCAAGAGCAGAGGGTATCACTCAGGTTTACAGACGGTAAAATTATCAAAATATTTCTCTCATTTAAAACGAAATGTAGCATGTTATTCACTCCGTAGAATATGCTGGACAACATCTGCCAAAGGTCCCAGAGTAAAGAAGTGATTTGTTCATCGTTACTATTAATTTGGCAAGCCTCACAACCATCCCTATTTTTGATGCAATTTAAGTCACATAGTTGTGAAAATGAACAGTTAATGACATCACTTTACTGCCAGTAAAATCAAAGCTTCCGTCATGCCCGAATGCCTTTTATCTTAAATTCAACACTCTCAGTCAAAAAGTCAACGCACCATCATGAGATTGCTGACTTTTTAAAATATAAAGACAGAAATAACAACAACATAAATGTCAAATTTATATCAGCCAAATTCAGGGAGAATAAAAAATGAAATAACTGGAAAGAGTTCATGTAGAAGAAAAAATTAAACAAATAAAAACAGCGCCCCGACTGCATACGTCTCCACACCACTCCACGCTAATATTTGTGAGTTAATGTGCTGTTTACGCCTCTTTTTAGGTCATTCCACAAGCTTTTGATGGGACCGAGATCTGAGTTCTGACTGGGCCGTTCCAGGACTTTGTTTTTCCTTTTCTGAAACTAAGTATTGGTGGATTTTGATGCGGGCTTTGGGTCATTGTTGTGCTGGAATGTGGAATTGCTCTTCATTTTCACTTTTTCGACAGAGGACACAGGGTTTTGTGGCAAAATAGCTTGGTATTTGGGGCTGTTCATTTTCCCATCTATCTATATTAAAACAAAAAAACCCTGGCCCAGCTGAAGACAGCGTAATGTTCCTCCCACCATGCTTCACTGTTGGTATGGTGTTTCTTGGATGATGCTCTGTATTGGCTTTACAATCAATTTTGAGTTCAGGCCAAATGTTTTAACACATTTTGCCACATGAATGTCACTGAATGAGTCTTTTGGGATAATTCACAAAGCTTGAATTTTGTAAGAAATGGCAGGTCATGTCACCCTTCCCCACAGTCCACACCTGTGCAGGACGTGGAAGGTGGTAGTCATGGAAGGTGTGACCAGAACCTGCAAGAAATTCCTGTAGTTCCTTCTGCGCTCCTGTTGGCCTCCCTGACAACTTTTCTCCTCATCCTCTCATCAACTTCCGATTGTTGTTCTGATCTTTGCAACATCTCTGTGGTGGTACATTTTCTTCCCTTATTGTTGGCGATTTGGCAGCGATCCATGGTGAAGTCAGTGCCCTCAATATTCTTTTAGTTTTCTCTCCGGGATCTTACTTTTCAACAGTTATGTCTCCCAGTTTCTTTGGCAGCTTATTGTGGTCCATAGCTCTCAACAGAGTTGCAATCCCAAACATTCAAGCAAATAACACAGCAACAGCTGACTTTAATCTGGTTTTTATCAAATTTACTTCAGTTGATGGCAGGTGTATGCCATTTACTTCCAGGCCTAGTTTTAAATGTGACAGATACCTTAGAGGACCATTAGAGTCCCCGTTATAAAAGGTCGTGCAGACTTCTGCTATCAGGGTGTTTTTTGTGTTTTGATTTTTTTATTTAGAATATTCCAATTTATAGTTTCTTTGCTGGAAGATTACATGTTGTTGTTATTTCTCTTTATAATAAAAACAAACAAAACAACAATTTCATAAGGGTGTGTAGACTTTTCATATCCCCTGAAGAGCAGTTGTAATCTAGAGTCAGTGTGACTTAAATAGTGATAGAAATCTGAACAGTCATTTACAAAATCACACTTTCAGTGATTTTTTTTTACATAAGTTTTTTTTTCCTTTTCCCGACCAATTTAAAAGCCAACTATTTCTTTTCAGTATCAGGCACAGTCCTGCGTTTCCATCCCACCTCATTCAGATTCAGTCCATGTCGCCTGGCTTCAGTCTCCTCTACTATTGTTTTGATCGCAGCTACAACAAAGTAAGCTTTTTCTCTTCCCTCTGCCTGGGTCCGTGAGCCTTCATTTGGGCTGAAATTATGTGAGGGGAATCACAAGGCAGTTTCAGTCAATTTTGGTTGGTTTAAGTCTTTGAAACAAGTTTATGAGATGTAGGATTTGAGGCATTTTTAGAAACTATTACAGTAAGTTCTTTATGTTTAATATGTTTTTCAGTTGTACATGGATGTATTGTAAAAATGTTGATTTTTAAGACTGTGTTTACATATAATCTTTTTTTGTAAACAAGATTCAATGATCTGACAAAAAAAAAAAAAACGATGAACAACCACTACAAGAGTTATGTTATCCCATTTCATCTCTGTACATTGGGTTTAGAGAAATAGTTTGGCATTATGGAAAAAGCACTAGATTTTTGGCAATAATTAGTTGAGAAGATCAGTTAATGTCTGTAGACTAAAATAGTGAATATATATACCTTGAGCCAGCACCTAACTGGTTTATTTTAACACAAAAAGTAATTTATTAATTTGAGGTTCACACTGTTTTCCCTTTCCAATTTTTTCTCAGCTAAGATATGAGATGCAATAATTTAATTTATATTGCATTTTTGGACGGGGCTGTTTATTTTCTCATCAAACTGAACTCAAGACTCAGTGTCAACGTGCCTACAGGCCAAAATGTAAAAAACATCCATTAAGTATTTCAGGCTCAAACTAGTATTCGACTTTCTCCTCATTAGAGAAGTTAGTACCAATTTGGATCAAATATAAAAATATAAAATATTTTTTAAGGACTACCGAATGACACTCTTTCACATCAAAGGTTTTAGGTTGCAGAATTATAATTCCTAATACTTAAA
>JAOWBL010000023.1:9123564-9141554 GCA_028564865.1 Zenarchopterus dispar
GTGAAGTTGCATTGCAATGCTGGAGGCATCGTCAGCTCTTTTCATCCAGTGCTTATAAAGATATAGCTTTTCTCTTGCTGCATCTTGAACAGAGAGTGTAATCAGAGTTTATGTCTGAGGTAATACACTGATCATGGTTTCAAGTTCAGGTTACCCCCAACAAACCACCTTTATTGTGTTTATTTCACTGAAGGAAAAAAAGAAAGGTTTAACATGACCTATCGGTTTCTTCTAACACACTTATCGGAGACTAAATTAAGCCATTCAGAAATGGGAGTGACACACTCATCTGCCAGCAGATTAATGCAAAGTAACGTGTATCTAAGAAAGACTTGAACTAAACTGCCTTACCTGCGCAGAACAAATTTACTTGAGTTGAGAGTGTGACAGGAGTTTAGGAACTATTTGCCCTACTGTTGCGCTGACGCTTTGTTGATGAAGACAAATGTGTTTCTTTGCATCCAACTTCAAATCATACTGCATGGCATTAGCATTAGCATTAGCCTTTTATTTCCTGGTCTGTACTTTGCTGGTCCCTGTCAGGAAACACACCTTTACTAACAGAACTGATCAATGAGCAGCGAGAGCCAATCTGTAGTTGATTAACATGAATTTATGCACATTCTTATGGCAAAATCCGAGTTTTATGCAGCATTCGTGAATGTACAAGAGGTTTTCAGTAAGGAGGTGATTTATGTGCAAATGTGCTCACAGATTTATGGAGATTTCATGAATAAAGATCAGTGGCCTTGTTCTTCTAGTTCAGTGTTTCCCCACCCTGCTCATCGGGGCACATGCCCTGCACGTTTTAGATGTTGCCCTTCTCCAACTCACCTGGGTCCAATCAGTGGGGCATTGAGAGACTTGTGTAGACCTTGATGACAAACTGACAATGATCCAATCAGGTGTGTTTGAGAAAGAAAACATCAAAAACAAGCAGGATACCGTGCCCTGAGGAGCAGGGTTGGAAAATACTGGTCTAGCCTAATAATGATGTCCAAATACTCCTACGCTGGAAAGGTCTTGTCTCAACATTGTCCACCAGGATTTTGCATCTAAACAGTTTGGCTCAGTTAAAAAGAAACTAACTTCTGTTTGTCTGGAGAGTGTGGTTTCATCTCATTTGCTTTGGCAGACGATGCTTTGACATCTCAAAGTGAAGACCACCTCTCATTTTCTTAAGATGTTTTCAGTCGTATTTTCACTTCCCAGCTTTTTAAAGGCTTGTGTTCATGTAGAATATTAAAAGCTAATGCCTGATAAGAGCAAGCATCCTCCGTTTGGTCCTCATGGTCTAAAGGCAATGTCAGATGTACTATGGAGCAAATGGGAAACACTAGTGGGGAATGTCAGAGAGTCGGAGAAAGACTGGGAGGGAAATAGGTATAACTGAAGGTTTCATTTTAAACCTGTTTTCTTCTTTCATTTCCCATTAACATTACAATGAAAACAAACTAACAAAAAAGGAGAAAAATCGTATCTTGCTCCGTGTCTCCAGTGGGTTAGAAGAGACTTCAGTGAATTCTCTAAAACTTTAAATGAAATAATAGTTTGGAGATAATAGACAATTTATTGAAGGTGTGGAGGACCATGTGAGAGGCAGAAAGTTGTAATCCTCCGTTGCAGACGCACAGAGGTTATGCCTTGGTAAAAGCAGCAGGGTAATAAATTATATCCAGGCCTTTGTGTCAACCTCTTTTTTTTTTTTTTAAGAAGAAAGGAGGTCTCTTCCAGGAATATATATCTGCCCTGTGAAAGAACGCTGGAATAAATAAATGGAGAGAGAAACTTGGCAACATAAATAATAAGGCATTGTGGTAAACACTGGGGTAAAGACTGACAAAGAGTGGCAGACAGGGAGAGATGGGCTGTCCTTGTGCTTTATTCCAGTAGCTAAATTGCTTGCGGCAGGATGGCAGACAGTAGTGAACTCAGCAGATTGCCAAGACTGTGATGCTGCATGTTGTCCTCGTGTTTTACTCTTTATTAGAGAACAATTTGGTCAAAGTGAGAGGCAGGTGCTCCTGGAATTAGGTAGCAGGTGTCGATGAAGACAAAACAAGAAGTAATCACTAAAAAGATTTTGTTAACCTTGCATGCTCTTAGTGGAACTTGTTAATGTTTGCTGAAATATTTTCAAACCTCCTTAGATCTTAATTTTTGTGCTTTTATTGTCTTGAGCTCACGTCAGCACCTGCACCACGTGTCTTGTGAGCAGCATCTCTGTATCGATCAACTGCTTTTCTGTTGCTCTTTTTAAATTATCAGCTTCTGTTTCGATTACCAGCCCACTAACAATCATGTTTCTTTGTTTTTTCTCCCTGCACACACCTGTGCACATTTCTTTTCCGACTACACCCTACTTTTTCCTTCCCCATCATTCCCCCATTCCCTCTTTCCGCCTACTTTCAATCACCTCCCTGCCTCCTTTCTTTCTTGTAGCCAACATCCTGACAGTGGTTATCTTGTCCCAGCTGGTGCTGCGTCGTCAGAAGTCCTCCTACAACTATCTCCTGGCTCTGGCAGCTGCCGACATTCTGGTTCTGCTCCTCATCGTTTTCGTTGATTTCATATTGGAGGATTTCATACTGGCTACCCCGCTGCCACCGTCATTAAACAGCGCCGTGCAGGTTCTGGAGTTCTCCTCCATCCACACCTCCATTTGGATCACCGTGCCTCTCACCATTGACCGCTACATCGCCGTTTGCCACCCGCTCCGCTACCACACGGTCTCCTACCCGGCCCGAACACGCAGGGTGATATTCGCCGTCTACCTTGGGTGCTTACTCTCAGCAGCTCCTTATTACTGGTGGCCTGAGCTGTGGCACAGCCTGCCAGAAGCCGGCAGTGGTGATGATGAAGGAGGAGGAGGAGAGACCAGCAGAAGAACAGTGGTCCAGCACGTCCTGGTGTGGGCGCACTGTGCCACCGTCTATCTCCTCCCCTGCTCTGTCTTCTTCTCCCTTAACACTGTCATTGTGCGAAAACTGCGACGACGACGCAGCTGCTTCAGGCTGCGTGGATATTCCACAGGCAAGACCACCGCCATTCTCCTTGCCATCACCTCCATCTTTGCCGTTTTATGGGCCCCGCGCACCTTCATGATCCTCTACCACTTCTACTCGCCTCCTCCGGCCTCGGATAGCGCTAGCCGCCTGCTCCACATGCTCACTGACATGGCAAACATGCTGGCCTTGCTCAACACCGGTGTCAACTTCTTCCTCTACTGCTTCATCAGCAAGCGCTTTCGGGGCATGGCGGCCAACGTGCTGCGAGCCCTGGTCCACTGCCGCAAGCAGGCGCCGACATTCTATGCCAGCCACAATTTCTCCATCACAAGCAGTCCGTGGATCTCACCAGCCAACTCCCACTGCATCAAGATGTTGGTGTACCAGTACGACAAAAACGGAAAGCCTATCTGTATCTCCTCCTGAGCCCACAGCCACCAGCAGCCTCCCCAGCCCTCAGCTGCTGGGGGGCATTTTTGTTCCTGTGGCAGATAGCTTTCCCCACAGGGGAAGTCTCTTTAAGGCTTAAAAGATGTCAACATGCCAAGAGAGCATCTCAAGTGATCATTAAGCTTACTTTGAGCGATAATGCACTGGTGCATGAGGAAGTTTATTTATGACAGGAAACAGGAAAGCCTCTCACGTTCAACAAAGTATTCACAAAAGCAGCCAAGAGCATCAAATAGATGCAGATTGTTTTCTCCTCGCAAAAAATAAAGCATCTCCAGCAGGTGACTGGAAGTTACAGATAGATTAAGCAGGATCACCATCTAGACTGATCACGGAGATTCGGGCGTGGAAGCTTCCTGCGACGTGCAACCAGAGATGAGGAACTTTTTAACAGTTGTATTTTTATCTGGTGGGAGACATTTCCAGAAAGCAGGGATCCACTCTGACCACTGCATGAGTCGTCTCCCTCAGGGAGAGCACCTGATAGTGTGTCCACTGCCCACGGTCGTGACTGTCTCTGAAGAAATACAAAACAGCTCTGTCATCTCCATTTTCATTTGCAGGGGACTCTCAAAGGCATGCTAAATGAGGTTTTCATCAAAAGAGCAGCGCTTCTTCACTTTTCTTACGTGTACTGAGTCCACCTGCAAGCTGGCGTTCACACAAAGACCAAGTAACCCCATCTCCAACATCGCAGGTCGTCACGGGACGAGGACAAGTTCTCCACTTATTGTTGGTGAAATATTTATTCATGGTAGACTTGACTGTTATTGTAGCTTTGCAAAAATACGAGACAAAAAAAAAAAAGTATGACATGGAGACGATATATCTCCAGAGGGTCATTAATCTAGTAATCACATTTCCATTATTAGAATGAGGAAATTTCTGCTACTCGTAGATAGTCCTCTATTAACTATTAATGGTCCTTGATAACTTACTGTTAGCCATTATCCAGATGAATATATTGAATGTAATGTAATGTAGCTTTCTAAGACACTGAGAAACAGAGAGAGATAGAGAGAACAGAATAATCTGCTCTCCTCCTTCCTTTTTTGCTCCCATCCAAAGTTTTCTGTATCATTATGCAGCAATGAATTTGGTTTCAGGGCCACAGTAACACATTTTGGCTGTGCAAATGCTGCTGCCACCTCACTGTAACATTTTTCACCAAAATGCATTCACATACATCAGTTCTGAGTCAGTGCCTCCCGGTAACAAACCATAAATGAGAGCACACAGGGAAACACACACGTACCTTGTGTTTTATGACCCACAGATAGAGCATGTTGGGATAAACACACATCCATTCTCTGGGCACTTGTGTGGTCCATCCATCCGGTGAGAATGGAGCTCTGCCAGAGGGCAGATTTCTGCTAAAACTTCCCCGAAGGGGTTAATGTGGGGCTTTGAGTTTGATTCATGTGAGGAATGACTGTCATAGCTGACAAAGTCACGCCCTCCAAGTCCCTTCTTTGATACTTAAACGTCCAATACACTTTAAAGGGTGTGACTTCTTCTTGAAGCATAGTGCTGATTAAGAAAAAATGTAAAGCAGCTGAAAATGAAGAAAATGAAATAAACAGAGACATTTAGCGAGTAGCATCTACTAGTGAATCAGCTTGTAAATTACAGCAAAAATCAAAAATATTTTAAAATTTATAGCAAAAAAAAATATTTGTTTAGACTTTCAAACAAAAAAATCACATTATGCTTATCACATATTTATGAATGTACAGTGGTTGTTGGAAATCAAAGCAGTTAAAACAACACCGTCCCCTGAGGTGAAAAACATCTACTAAACATGGTGCTACTTTCAGGGACTATGTTTCAAATCATGTACTTGCGCACTTACATTTACTGCTTTAACTGTATAAGTGTGCTCACATTACCAGGTCTGTCATGCTGAAGTACACTGCAAAAGCATGAGTACACTTCACGAGCTCAATGATCACTATCATGTTGATGTAGCAGAAGTGATGAGAAAACCAAGTGCATGATTTCGGTTTTAAAAAAGGATGGCGGTCCATTATCGACACCAGTGATGGCTCGCATAACAAAGTGGAGAAACTGCACGCATAAAAAGAAAAATTGGGTTCATATTGATTGGACTTTAACACTGACAGAACTTCAAATCTTGGTTGAAAAACTGTGGATCAAGCAGCAGAAGAAGAACGTTTGATTGTCACTTGTAACAGCACAACAATGATCTTCACTGGGACAGCACTTGTTTACACACCGCACATGTTAAATATGCAGTGTATATAATCGCACATGTTTAGAATCTATTATATATAAAATTAGAATCAAGTATCTAAAAGTTGGACTAACATCCATAGAGCTTGGTCAGAAGTCCAGTTACTGAGAAGTTTGTAAACAAGAGAAGAAGAAGAATCTGGGATTTGATTCATGATAACCACAAAGTGTAATGCGCTAATGAAACCACAACACTCAAAATCATCAATACTCATCATGGGACCAGTTTGTTGTTTTTTTTACCAGCTAAATTGTTTACAAATCATTTTGGTCTGCGATGCAATAAGCAATCTAGGACGAGCCTAATACTGTCAAGCTAAAAGCGAGAAAATCCCTTATCACTGTTGCTGAATCTGAAATACTTTGGTGTCCAAATCACTCGTTGTCCTGCTCTTCTTTACTAGGAAGAACAATAGTCACAAATAAGTCATCTAGATTGTTTTAATGGTGCAGGTAAATGTATATTCAAGAGTCTTAAATAGAAGACACCATCAATCATGCATATTGCAGGAATACCCCATTTCCAATTGACGTTTGACAATCCACATGAGCTATGGAAGATGCCCCCTGGTGTTCAGTGCACGGAAGTACAGCCCTTTACAATCGTGTTGGTTTAATGATAATGCTAATGTTGCTAAAGTCACTAACAATAATTTGGTTCAGCCACGGGAGAGAAACGATTCTCATAACAGCCCACACTTGAAGCCCACACAAGTTCACTCTATTTCTCAAAAGTCTGCTAATTCTTTGAAATGTGCAAGGTAACACTAGATCCTAGCACAGCCTGTATGTATTCTCCGAAATATACATTTCAAGTGGAAGAGAGCAATTAACACTCCAGACTACACCATAAGGACGGGTTTCTCAGCTTCTGATTACACTGATTCCCATAGGAGTACAAGATCTATTGCATAAAAGCAAGTAGAAACAAGGTGACAAGTGAATTTTAGGCCCTGCTGTACCCAGACAAAAAAAAAAATCTCCTGTCAGACTGATATAAAACAATTTTTCCAATTCCACAAATTCCTTACTGTTCACTCATATGGGTGGGTATGATAATAATCAAAGATATCTTTAGCAAACCTAACACTCCAACCTCCCACCTTCTGGATCTCAGTTCAACGTGCTTTTTTCTCCAGAACTGCAAAGAGAACGAGGGAGACGTGGTTGCCATCTGTTCCTTACCTCCTTTATTTCTATCTCGTCCTCCTTGCCCGTACATTAGGTCAAAAACACTTGGTCAAACTTAATTTCTCAATTCCCCGCTTTCCTTTTAAACTGATTACCTTGGAGTGTTTTATGCAACGTGCATATTGAAAATATTACATCATGAAATGCATACATGCAAATAAGGACCTTAAGGGGAAGCTGGTGGATGTTGTGTATTATTTAATAGAGATAAATAGCCAAAGGGTTGACAACCAATAATCACTCAGTGAGCTCCTCACCTCTCCTTTCCATCAAAGTCCTGCTCAGCTGGATGTTACATTTCAATGGAAGATAAAATATGTGCTTTAATTCTAATCAATCCTGCACAATGACCACGATGTGATCATTAGCAGAGCACAATTGCAAAAAAATAGTTTCGGCTTTGGCCTGAGGAGATTGTGCCAGATCGTTTCTGCCCTGACATTCACTTCTCTTATTAACCCACCCAGCGTTTCGCACATGTTAATGTGACATTTCTGTGGGAATCAGTGCCTCACTGCCACCAGAGATAAACCAAAGTGGTGGAAAGTGTCACATGTAACTGTCCCCTCGTCCCCCGGGACATCAGGAGAGAACAGAAGCGAGTGTGTGAGGAGAGTCTTTGCCAAGAAATCTTCCCTATTATGCAGAAGCAACCTGCAGCTTCCTTCAGCCTGATATTAAAAGATAACCGCGCATGAATCAATAAGAGGGAAAAAAAACGTATTTCACCCAAACAGATCCTGTGTCCTCTCTGTCTCTCTCTACTCGCTCAGCTTTACAGTGTGTGTGAGTGTGTGCTTGCAAGTGTGTATGTTTGTGCACAAATGGGATTGTGCAAATAAAGTTTGTCTTAGACAAAAGCTTTAAACAGTGTTTTTGTGCCATAGAACCTGTAATGTATAAAGTCAAATATTTATTTATAATCAATCATGGTGAATATAATTACATACAGCACAGTATTGTAATGATATATCTATGAATGTACAAATTAAGCTTCTGGCATTTCATTGGTATTTTATCTGATTGTGATTTTCTACAAAATGACTTCTTTTCTGCAGACTTTTATCTCTCTTCATGGCAAAGCTTAAAAACTGTTTTTTGTTTTTTTTTTAAATTGTGCACAGGTAATTACAGGCTTGCAGAATACATTTTCTTTCCTTCTAACGAATGTATTTACTGTAAAATGGTATGCTTTACTGTGCTGTGGAAAATATTAAGAAAAGTATTGGCTAATATTTTTGATTAAAGAAATAAAGAGCAGTTTAACTAAAGGTTGAAGTACAGATGCTGGTTTTATGAGTCATTTTTTTCTTCTTCCCATATAAAATCATCACATTTGTCAGTCAGTTCTGTTATTAACAATAAACATATTATTCCATAGATTTAGATCTCTAAAACATATAAATCATTACAGATTTTTTTCCTTTTTAATTTACATAGGTTTTTTTATATAAATACAAGATTAAGATTCAAACTAATCTACTTAATACATTTTGTACTGGTTTCATTTTCTTTTTCTTAACACTTGGATTTAAGGAAACTAATTCATTTTTTAATAGATGCTTCAAATCTTGAGGCTCATGGTCATGGTCGTGACTTTCATTTAATGGGAGTAACTGCAAATGCATCGCTGTGTTTTAAGTAACAAATGACATATTACTTTCTTTAAAACATTCAATGAAAACATCACATGTTCAGTGACTTGCTAAAAAATTGTAATTTTTAAAAAATTCAGAGTAAAACTATTTATTGATTGTAGCTGGCCACGTACACGTAAAAGCCTATCTCTGAACTGTACAGTCATGTGCAAAATCAATATAATCTATGTTAATCTTGTGCTTTGGTGTATTTTTTGTGTGTGAAACATTATGAAAATCATCTGATCGTTGTAGATTTTATTGTCAGGCAAATAGAAGCTCACGTGAGCGCCAACATATGACTTTTTTTCACTGCCCCTTTATGAAATTAACAATAAAGCCATGAAGCAAAAACTAAAGTAATGTGGGCAGTACTAAGTTCCCCTCCATACTGGGTCCATAGGATTTAAGATGGTAAGTTGCCACCAGGGGCTGCTCAACACTTGAAGTTCAAACTTGAACTAAATGTTGAAAGTTTTCAAGACTGTTGCCAGTTTTCCTAGCAAATTTAACCCAAAGCCAGACTCTGCAATGCTCAAAAACCCAACAACTACATTTCAGACCCATGGGCCTATGACATCACAACAACCAGAAGAATACTGAACAAGTGTGTTTTGAAATGTTGCCAGAAGAAACTTCATCTGAACAAAAAACAAGATTTTGGCAACAATGTCCAATGAATATTATGCTCATTAATGCTGCTGAGTGTAATGATTCAAGTCCAGCTGTTGGTACAGTATTAACTTTGTACATTTATAGCACACACACACACGCACACACACACATCCTCTGTATCAAAAGATGAATGGCGATGGATCAACATTTCAACGTGACCTGCCCTTGAAGCTCTTACAATGATGTCTGATGGATGTTAGAATGGTGGCAGTTTGTTATAATAAAAGAGGACATACCACAGAGCTGACACACACAGCGCAATGATGTTCAACAACACCTGGTCAACCGTGACAGTCCAGGTGATAATCACTAGCACAAGAGAGGGCAGATCCACCCATGACTCTGTGTGTGTGTGTATGTGTGTGTTTGTGTGTTATGCTTGCTCAGGGTCGAACAAGTCCTCCAAATGTAAATCCCTAGAAGATTGAGTTCAGACCTGGTTTAGGGTCGTGGTGAGGTCAGCTACCAGGAAATGAATGTAAGTCAACATGATGTTCTCTGAAGTAATGCAAACACGACTCTTTGTGTGAGCGTGTGCTCTAAATTTAAGTCTTTTGACAGTACGGCTGACTCAGGCACCACTCTGTCTTTGTCAGAATAAGTGAGAAGGAGACATCACAATGTTCACGAGGCAAACACACACCAGAGACTCTGTTCTGCGATAATCACCTTTGGTTGAAGCTAAAGGAGCATCTTTTAAACTCCCCCTGGTAACATTCACAAGCACACCCAGCCAGTCTCCGTCACACTTAGATTCACGGTCTACCAAACCTCAATACACAGAGCTCACGCCTGTTAGCACCTCCTTTACTGGAAAAAAAAAAACAAAAAAACCTCTGCGAAATCAAACTCAATCCCCTTTTTTCCAGCATGATGCTCAAGACACCAGCAGATGCAAAAAGTTTAAGCAAGACAACCTTCTTCTGGCCTTTTTCAATATACCCACATCACTCTAGATTATATGAGCTGAGGTCACTGTAAGTTTCATCTCACTGTAATATAAAATGGGTTCATCTGATAAATGTCCTGTCAGCCTTGAACCAATGTGGAGCTAATGCCTCTCTGGGAGGAAGAGAACGGCATGGAGAGAAAAGGAAAGAGGGAGAAGGAAGGACAGGGAGTAAAACGTGCATGTCTTCACATTTGTGAGGGTGTTTATTGCCACGACTTGGCAGTGTGTTGCCGCCGTAATAAAGATGGATGAGGGGCTGATGTGATGGGGTTGCTGCTGATTGGGAGTGTGAGAGTACACGTGCGTCCGTGTGCAAAGACTTCTTGTCATTCATTTATTTACTCCTGGGGCTGGTGTAAAAAGACATTTTTTAAATGTAAGCAGAAACTTTTTATTTTGCCTGTTTGTCAGTATCCAAAGTAGGGGCAATAAATCTTCCAGTGAAGGGAAGGGAGAGCAGATTTTTACAGGAGAGCAGTTTCTGAGATCGTGTCAGATACGGGCATCATGTACTGATAAGATGTGCCTAATCTCAGTAAAGACAAATTGAGAAAATTCACTGAACAGTCACTACCTGTCAGCATTTGTGTGTGTTTATATTCCCACAAATACGATTAAATATGACAAATGTCTGCATATAACTTATCGAAAGCTGCAAGCTTTTTCTTGACAGGCGTTAAATGAATAATGATGGACTTCCATTTAGCTGCTTCAGTTTCAGCATCCTGGTATTGTGGATGTTGGCTTTGTCACACCGTCAAAGCCCACTGGGACACCTGGAGACAACCATCGTTAATGTCATTAGTGACACCTCTGCTGTTTCCTCTGAATCAGCCTAATAATGTGGCTTGTTTTATGTTTGATAATTAAAACAGTGCGAATAATTGTCTAAATCAATTGATGTAACTTCACTTTGAATGTAGGAAGAGTACTCTGCTTCATCTACTTTATTATTTGTGATCTCAGACTCCAGCTGCATGGTTTCACTGAAAGGCAGAAGGAGTATAAAAACTCTTAACCTGTAAAGTCTTTGGTGTTAAGACATGTGTTGTGGTGCTTTAGTTACTTTTTGCTTTTACTTCAGGGTTTCTCTGAGGCTTGAGGATTAGCTTGTGATTCACAAAGCTGAAACACATCAGCCCCACTCAGATCCTTCTGAGAAGGATGAAACAACTGATTCTCATTTTCAAGAAAATAAAATACTACCAAGCTGCCACATCACTAGTGGGCATGAAGAAGTACAGCATTAGTGTTTTTTTTGTTGTTTTTTTTAATTGATTAACTTTAGGCATCACAACTCCTTGAAGATTGTGATCAGGTTCAGAGTACCATTAATGCAGAACATCAGATTCTGACAAAGAAATGTATGTTTATAAGAAAAAGGAAATTCACCACACCTGAGCGAGAGATGATAGTGCAACACAGGTTATGATCTTTTTCTGCTAGCACCCACACATACATAGCGCATCATTTTACTCTTCTTTTGGACGAAATACACAGGGCGAGTCGGTTGTTTGACTAGAGAGGTGGGAAGCGTCTTTGGTGGACTATTTTGCAAGTCAACAGGTTTTAATTCAACTTATGTCGGCCGAGAATTGTGAGTTATTCATTCAAGACTGAGTTCTGATCAAACAGGTGGATTCTTATTTGAGGTAAAAATTTGTGCTGATTGACCTTTAATAAATTAAAAGATGAAAAGATTTTGAGAAAACTAAATCAGCTTTGAAATATGATTAAATTTGACATTTAAAATGCCAACATTTGATCAAAGTTCAAATGTGCTAGCCCTGGCTGACAGCTGAATTATTGATTTTCTCTCATTTATTTGACAACTTCACGATTATTAAGCGTCCCTCATAAGAAGTGTTTTCTGTTTGCTTCTAGCGTCAGACAACAACACGGGTTTGTTTCTGCTCCCTCGTGACATTTAAGTGTTGTGTCAGCTGGATATTTTTATGTCTTGGATATCGCCAGAAAAGGAATCAATTAAATTATGGTTCTTCTACAGGCAATTTATTCCAAAAGTCTGACATAAACTGCTTTCAAACACGTTAGGTATTCAGCGTTAAGTTGCCATGGTGACCCAAGCAGGTTGACTGAGAGTCACCTTTGTGATACTGAAACCTCAACTTTAGGGTTCAGTCCACCTCAGTGAGCCATTCATCTTGCGTTTATAACCCTCATGGCTCCTGACAGGAAACATAATACGGATAACGGTTAATATAGAGAATATGATGTAGTTGGAGCTGCAAAGGCCCGAAAACATATTGTAACATTTGTAACCTCCCCACATTACCCAGAGAAATGTGCTTAATGGAGCTTTTAACAACGAACTTTTACAACCTAGCGTTTGCACAGAAAGCATGCTCTCATGGTGGAGATTTCTGCCATAATGTATTGCTTCAGATAAAGTCGCAATGATTAATATTTATATGGCGAGCCAAGTAATTTTCTGTTGCCGTACCGTACTGGATCATAAGAACCGTTATCTGGAGATAAAACACCTTGTGCCCTTGCAGTGTTTATTAATTGCATAAATGCGTCCTTTAAACTAGAAAATGAACATTTCAAGCAAATTTCTGCATCTAAGGCGTAACGTGCTACTAGATATATTAAGTTTATTTACAAAGTGGTGGATATTATAATGGTAGGAATATATTACAGTGATCCTGCAGAAACGATAACTGCACAAATGTAATATTGAGGAGTCTGTGATCCTTACATCTTGATATTTGAGAGTATTCATGTGTTTTTGGTATTCTCAAATCCTGCAGTTATTGCAGAGCTCTTGTACTGATTGTTTTACGTTTTAATGGTAACCTTTCTTTTTTTAATCTTTTGGAGGACGAGCGTTTGAAATTCAAAAAACCACCCAAATAAAATAAAATACAAAAACAAAAGGAGAAGGCATCACTCTGGCTTGTGACTCAGCTATTGGGATTCAAGTTCTCCACACAGAAAAGAACAGAAATATTACAATTCATTTCCAGGCAGGTCTGCACAGATCGCCGACATCAGTAATCTGCAAAATTACTGTGACAGTTCTCTCACACCTGCTCTTCTCTCTGACTGGAACTGCAGCAGGTGGGAAATTACGCCTCGATGGTGACAAAATGACACTCTATGATGAAGTTTTTTTTTTTTCTCCTCACTTGAGGTTTATACAGTGTTCAGGGGAAAGATGTGAACCTTTCTAACTGCCTGCATAGCTACAGAAAGTGTCTTGATATCAAAAACTAGTAAATAAGGTCAGACCCTTCTTCTGCAGTGGAATGAAACTTTAAGGACCCTCGTAGTAAAAAAAAAGTAAAATATGCCCTGATTTCTGAAAGGAAAACATTAATATTCATCTAATATTCTGCCTCATTTTGCTAAGTTTTATATTGACCTTTTTTTCTTTGGTTTTAAAAAAGTCACTCTTTTGTTTTGTTGTTTTTTTAAATCAATTTTGGATCGAGACTAAGCCATGTGTCTGTTTTGATGCAGGGCTGTATTCACAACTGTACGCACCGACTGCATTACAGGATTGTTTTGGAGGTAGGTCACCCTTTACAGAGCTTCTTGGAAAAAATCAAGTCAGAAAACAAGGTTTGTGGGTTTTCTTGAAGATGGTTCAGGAATACAAAATACAGCTCACATTTGCATGTTGAAGATGCATTTTTAGAGTAAAAGACTATCTTTTCACAGATGCCAACTTTATGTAATGTTTAATATCTTTGTACAGCAGCCTTGAATCTTTATGGTTTGCTTTTTTAAAAAAAAAGAAAAAATTAAAGAGAAAAAACCCGAAAGGTAAATGCCAGCAAATCTAAACCAGAAGATAGGAAACTCAGGACCCCTAGTGCATCTCAAAGCGTGCACCTGAGAGTCTTCAGAGTCATGGTGTTCATGTAGAGTCACAAACTACTCATGCAGGTGTGCCATGACGCTCGTGTACGATACAGCCACGCCAAGAACTCACTGACAAGCACTGACACATAACAAATGAACACATTAGCATTCACAGACTGGTGTTTTTGCGGAAGTTTTAGTTTCCAAAAGTTGTAACAGCTGCTGCTGACATAATTACATTTTAACATAACTTCATCAATGTCAAGTATTTAATCAGAAGTAAAACAGATATTGAGAGTTGGTGTTTCACTTGAATTCATTGCATCATGTTAAAAACTTGGAAATTTCTGTAAATAATAATATATTTGTGATATTTTTTTCCTTGAGGTTTAAATATGCTTCTTATCAAATCTAAGAAAAGCCAAGTGCCACTTATATGCTACTTGTGCAGTACGTTAACCAACAAACCGGCTGAGGCCTCTCTCAATCACAAGCAAGATTCATGCTTTTTCTGTGACAGAGAATGATGAATCTATGCTAATCCCCCTCTTCATTGCACCCGGCTCATCTCCCCAGCTGCCTCCCTCTTGGCCATGACTACCTGCCTGTTTAATGCATTACCAGCCACACGGCCCACCCTCCTTTCATCTGGCCCACCACACCACCTTGATGTTGGAGGATGCTTAATTCAGGGTGGTTAGTGCATCAAACACAACAACAATAAAATCACCTGTGAAGCTGACATGCACAGCGGACGTGCAGTGTGTGCCTCCACGTAGGTGTAATATTGTGCACCTGACAAGCCTGTTTGCATCATAAAAGACCTATTTAAACACTGACAGACCATAGAGTGCCCACAGTTCACACAGACAATTTTCTGTCATGTGGTGAGCTGTGATAACCCCCCAAAAACAGTATGAAATATGACCAAAAAAATGGTTTCTTTCTGCTCAAAAGCAACAGTGCAGCACTAATCTCTTCTCTTATTGGTTGAAGAACAATCAAGCAAGATTTAATAAGTAAGTCAAACACCTGACATTAAAGCTCTGATTCATGGCTGGAGGAGCATCCCTGCCCTCCGGAGGGACACATTCTGAAGTGTTGGGACGCACAAAAGGATGACTACAGGTTTAATGAGAGGGAGAAGCTCTTCCTGTGGCCCCATGTTGCCACCCCATTCATCCCATCCCTTCACTGCCCCCTTTTCCTTCTGTTTCTACAAACAATTCGCCCAGGTCAGTCTGGCACATGAGTTGCAGGAAATAACAAATGAGGGCGTAATATTCAACCGTCACCTTTCTTTAACAATGACCTTTCCAACCCCACCTCTTCATTATTTTTTTTTCTCTCCTTTCTCAGGAGTGGTCGCTAATCCTGCAGCAGGTTTCAACCGACTCCCTCTTTAATCATAATTCAAGCAGTGAATCAAAATGCAAGAACATATGGCCACAGCAGCGATCCATCAAAACACAGGAGCTCGGAGAGAAACTGTTGATGTGTGGAGGCAACAGAGCAAAAGAACAAACAGCATTTTGCTGATCAGCTTCATTTTTCTTGCTTTTTAGCAGTGTGAACCCAAATGACCCAACTTTTGAGTGTTTCCACACTGCTTTGCATTTCAATAACACAATACCTGTTGAAGGCTGGCCTTGTGATAGACTGCAGCAACAGCGCTGACTGGTTGTAATTGACTGTGTGGGAAGACATTGATTAAATTCAAATTCAGTCACCATCCGTGATTAAGTAGATGATAAACAGAAAGCCTGATGTTGGGATTTATGAAAAGAAACGCACGGTGTGCTGTTAGAGCGTAAAAGGCGTCTATGATTCTTGAAGCATGAGTGCAGGAGGGCGTTTAGCTGGAGGGGAGTTCATGAAAAGATTGATAAGGCAGGTGTGTCACGACATAATTTCCACTGGGAATGAAATCCTATTTTCTGATAATCTTGTTGTCGTTTTTCCAAGTTGATTTTCTTACTGTTAGGATTAACTGCAGACTCAACTCGAAGTTAAACAAGGAGTTTTCTGTCTGTGTGAAATAAAGAAGACACCTGAGTACAGCCCCAGAGCTCGTGTTAATTTAATTTCTCATGCATTATACATAGGAAATAAAAGGAGTTTTGGCATAGACACCACAAATCAGATTCACACTTTTACTGGCTGAGCTTTTTATATACACTGCAACTTGTATATCATATTAAACTACACTAAATCATCTCCTGTTTGCACTGAATCAAGCGGTGCAGCTGTTGATGTTGGCCAGCTTTGGGAGGCTGGCGAGGGCTTTGGCCTCATCCTCCGCAACGCCCTTTACCAACCTCCAGGGAGCTACCTTTGAGCCTCTCCCTCTCCACAGTCGGAGGACAGGAACACAAACTGCCTCCTTCATCTGGCTAAATGACAACCACTGGCAGGGAAGGCTGTCCTATTTGACACGGGGCAGACACCAGAGGACATTTTGTTCCCTCGTGGCCAGCTGTTGGCCAAGCTCTCCCGTGCAACTTCAAAGAGAGGTGAACAAAGTGAGGACTGACGTGCAGGTGGGTGGGTACCAGCAGAGAGCGTGATTGAGGGGTGTGGGTATCGAGTGTGACAAGCGAGGAAGAGGAAAAGGGCACCAGGTCACTCTCATTTTCTCATAAAGCACAGAAGGTGTTTGGCTGCAGAGTGTCAGTGAGGAACAGATGTCACTTCCATCACACATGATATGTTCGTGAAAACCACACAAGAAGAGGACATGCAACAGTTGACAGGAATACACAGGAGATTTCCAACTCTTCATCACCCCCCCCTTTTCACAGTGATTACTTTTTACAATCACTCGATGCAAATTGGAATTTGCTGACAGCCCATCCATCACATTTTGGCTGCAATCTGTTGAGCAGTCCGCCACGTGGTAGTAGACATATCATGCTGTCAATTTGCTTTCAGACAGCCAAAAATATCTGAGCATCACACACACATAGAATATTTCTGCATGGAAACACAGAAAAAAAAAATACTGATTTATTACAGGATGTGGTTAAGCAGTGAAGTGCAGTACCAAGGCTGTTTTGACCTCCAGAGTGCAACACGAAGGGGTTCAGTCATGGATGTGTGAAAAATAAGAACAATATCAATAAACAACAAGATCAGCTGGAATAGCAAAAGATGTATAGAGTCATTTCTCGGAAACCCAAGCCCAGTTATACAACTCACTCTTCTGTAACTCTTCTGAAACTCTGCTGCTTGGTTCACTGAGTTCATAGTATTTAGCAGTCTGGAGGGGTGGATGCAGACTTAGTCCCTCTCTCTCTCACCAAATCTTTCTCCAGTACTCAATACAAAAGAGTCTGATTAATTAGAGTGGCCGAGAGCAATATAGGATCCAAATAAGTTGTCATCACGGGTCCCTAGGGTGCTTTTCTTTGGTGTAATTCAAAAAACAATCATACTGCAAGTTCACTCACTTAGACCTTGCACTTATGAGTGAACATATACAGTATTTAATGCTATCTGAACTCAAGGGACTATAATTCATTTGTGAGTGGCAATACCAGCAACTCCTGTCTGTGATTGAAAGAGTTATCAGTCGCACAGCCCTTCAATATTAAGATCTTTCGCCTTCTCCACAGAGAAATGTTCCCTTTATTGTCTAAATGCAGCTATAAAGAAGAAAGTTAGAAATTGTTATCATCAGTTCTTCAGAGCCATTTTAACCTGACTGCTGTGAGGCAAAATTCAACTCCATCTCTGGAGAACATTGTGATTTCCCTCATGGAAAGCCCAGCACAGCAACGGTTTTCCAATCAATATTAAACTGTGAATGCTCAAAAGGGTATCCCAGGTATCATCTATTAGCCGAATAGTTAGAAATGCCTCCAAATATGTGTGCAATGGCTGCTTCTCACTCAGAGTAGGCTTCCTGAAACTGACCTTTAATCTTTTTTTTAAATCAGTAAAATTAGAGCCACATAAAGAAATAAATTCAATATTTATCACCTATTATATATA
>JAOWBL010000023.1:9159208-9181891 GCA_028564865.1 Zenarchopterus dispar
ATATATATATATATATATATATATATATATATATATATATATATATATATATATATATATATATATATATGTAGTTTAAACTACATACTTAAAAAAGTGTGAAGTTTAAACTTTTAAAGTTTAAAATTCTAAATATATGCACATTTTGAAGTAGCTTACTAATACATATTAAGCTTTGGTGTAAATTAAATACACTTTCTTTTTTGAAAACAAACTCATCTTGGTGCAAGTTTTCTTAAGTACTTGCCTTTTTTCCACAGTATAATCCAAGAAAAATCTGAGTGCACAAAGTGTTTGCCTTTAACACAAACTGAAAACTACAGCTGGCCTTTCATGAAGGTGTCTGGTGCTATAAAAAAATGTGTTTGAAAAGGAGCAAACACATAGTCACATCATGAATGGGCTTCTCTGATACAACACAAAAGAATGTAGAAAAGTTTCAAGTCACAGTCTTCATCATAAATACTCCAGATATCATTTTTATTCCCCTCCTTTGTTAGATTTTTTATCTACTTGATGTCACTGATCAACTATGGCATCATCCCATGATTGTTACACATTTTTATGACATATTCATACACCTCATCAAATATTCAATCATATATAAATATATTCAACCTGATTGCTACAAAAAGTTCCCATATTCCAACAAAAATCATGGCAGCTAACTTTTTTTGGCATTCTCACCATATTGACATTAGCCGTCAATGTACTTTGTGTCGACTGTGTGGCTGTTACGGATGGAAAATGGCTTCCAGGCCAGGACTTGCAGGACAGCAACGCACATGGGCACCCCACAAACCAAATAGAACATGACACTGTGGAGGTTTTCCAAAGCACTAGGAGGGATGAGGCCAAAAGTGGGTGCATATTCATTGTAATTTACAACTGCATCATCGTTTGAATATATGTATTTCATCCATTAGCAGCAAAAATTGAAAGTGAATACTGTTGAGAATAATGACCGTTAAGCATCAAATACAGGAGCTGCTCTTACATTTTCTGTCTTTTTTTTTTTTTTTTTAAATTTGGCATGAATGCATTAAATGGATCCAAAACTATAAACATTAGCAATAAGGGGTAATCTTAAAATATGTCTTCACAACAGGGACTTGTGTTCAGAAATATTCACTATCAATTAATGCAATAAGTCCTTTTGGGCAATCTCAAAAAGAGTGAATCATAAGCCTTTAAAACTTTAAATGAATTAGATGAATACAAACTGTATATACCTCAGATCTGAGTGCTGCCCTGCATCCTTCAGCTGCTCGTATCCAAACTGGTTCAAGATGTTAAGCACCATCATTGGTGCCAGAGACTGAGCTGGCTTCGTGAACAAAGCGTTTGTCCCAAACACCATGGAAGAGAGAGGGGAACTGAAGAAGATGGGGAATAAAGAGGAAAACAAGTTATAAAGGTCAAAAAAACTTTTTTTTTCTTTGATTACAAATTAAAGATAACAATTTATAATGACACAACAAAAGTAACACATCTGAATGTGGGATAGTTAACTTGAACATTAAAAATGAACTGAGGAAGCCTTAATTTTTCATTTATTCAGTCCCATTAACACCTCATTTCCCATAATTCACATCACTCTTTTCTGTATCTCTTTACCTGCGCTTGTATTTTTGCAGATCCGCATCAATAATGTCTGCCAGAGGCAAGCCAAAAAGACTGAAAGCAGCTTGTACTAAAACCCTGTAGAGAGATGAAAGTTGGAGAGTTAGGTACGAAGCTGTAAACTGAAAACAACAACGTACAGGCCAATAAAACAAAACATCTTACATGTTAAATGTGAGGAAAACTGCCAGGATATAGTAGTGCTGATGACCAAGTACTAGCATGAGAGCTGCCATTCCTGCCTCAACATAGAAGGTGAAGAGGATGATCCTGTAGTAGCCAAGGCCATGCAGCAGTCTCTGACTGCACAACACTAACAGCTGGAATAAAGACACCAAATTAGCAGCAGTCTATACTGTATATAAAACAGTACCTTGAAGTGTTGATAATAATTTGCTTGTTGATTACATAAAAAGTTATGTACAAGAAAGAGAAAAATTATACTGAAACTGAAGATATTTTGTTCAACTTAACCATATTACATTACTATCAGTCCTTTTAAGATAACAAAAGGACAAAATTACCCAAGAAAAAAGTAAACCAGCATAGGATAATACCTGTGGACAGATAAATCCTGCTCCATACATGATGCTCTTGGCAAGTGATGGAAGCACATCTGGGGGAATCAGGTGCTCGGTGAAAATCATGGTGAAATTATTAAAGAAAGCCAACATGAACACCTGGAAGAAGTTCATGAGCACAAACAGCTGAAATTCCCTGTTGGTCAGGATCTGCCACATCAACGTCCTCAACATGGAAAAGGAACATGCTGTTTGATGGGGAGCCTGGTCAACAGACTCCGGGGTGACTGACTGAAATACTTTATTATCAAAACGGCTCTCACTGTGGAAGCCTGTGTAGAGCATGCAGCCACAGCTCAGGACAGCAATCAGCACTGCAAATGCCTGAAAAGATGTCAAATCTTCCATGTTATTGGACACCACTCCACAGAAAAGGATGCTGGAGGAGCCAATGAGAGAAGCCACCTAAAAAAAATTGACAAAAGCAAATGTGAGAAGGATGTACAAACTTGTCTTGAGAAAGCACGGAGAAAAGATGAAGCACTTACTTGACTGTACTTTATAAGTCTTAATCTGTTCTGGTGATGGCTGGAAATCTCTGCAAACAAGGCACATTGTGCCAGCAGCACAAAAGTCAGCATGCCATCAAAAGCACACAGGGCTACTGTCAAGTGCAATCCACTCAACCAGTCGCCTGGGGTGTATGATCTCCATGGAAACCAGGCTAGAAGAAAAGCCAGGGAGTAGAGGGGCGCCCCATACAGGATGGAGAGCCGTCTCTGGGAGCAGCAGGGCACCCTGGAGTTATCTTGCAGGTAACCAAAGAGAGGGTCGTTGACTGCATTCCACACCATGTACACCACCTGTGGGTAGTTTTTCATCATAATGTGGTTCAAGCATTGTGCTGACATGACAAACTGACAAATCAACAGAATGTTAACCAATTTATGAGTCTATTTATTTTTCTCTGCAGATCTCCAGAGTTGTCGAGATACTCACTTGTGACTGTTGGAAAGCTCCTTCTGATATCTTGTACTTATTCAAAAAGAGTTTGACATAGTAGAAGCTGAAAATATTGTTGATCATGCCTGACCCTAGCGTGGTCATGGCATAAGCCAGTGCTGCATGGTTGACTCTGAAGTTGATCATATTCATTCTTCCGGGACGCACACTTGACACAAGTTTCTCCTCAACGACCACGCCAGTTCACCTTAAAGTTACAAAGGGACGCGAAGATTTGCTGCAACCTGCAAAATCTACTTCACCTCGTTAAAATTTGGCATCGAAAATATTCACTTTAGCGATATTTTTGCAAGTGAAGTCAATGAAAGTGGTAGATCTATCAGCGGAAAAGGCGTTCAGAAACAGTTTTTTCTAACTATCGCCTTGTGATGACAATAAGACAAAATGCTCCGCAATAAATGTCATAATTAAAAATTAAGAAAAAAACGAGGAAAAAAAATATTCTACAGAAACTACAGATCTTGTTTAACTCGATGTCTGTGCTCCTGGTTCGAGGTGGAGCTTCTAGATAATAATAAACTTTTGATTGGCTAGAGGAATTCGTTGCCTCCACTTTATGCTTTGTAATTGGTCAACATCAATGCCAGTCACAGGAAGGAGGAAGTGACGTAAGAGAAAAACTTTAAAATGTTCAACTGTTAGATATTTTTATAGACTTTTTACATAGCTATGTACGACGATAAACAGTTAAAATAAACTGACGGAAAAAATAGTGTTGTTTCTTTTATTGAGAGGAATTTGTTTTCTCCAACTATTTTCTGCCTCCTACCGGATACTGGGGTGTATTGAGGATTTGCCACGTTGCTGTCGTTGCTCTGGACAACGGATTTAAAAGGGCTCTCAGTCGCCCGGAGGATGTAGTTAACGTTTGTCCACAGCCGGCGGCGACCAGCGGACCTCTCCCACCTGCCAAACCAACACTCTCGTCTGTCAGGTATCCGTCAGGTGCAACTTTGGCGCGCTCCGCAATTTCAAAAATGTTAACTGACATGATTTTGGAGGAAGAATTTGAGAAGAATGCGGAGTCCTGGTACACCACGCAGGAGCTCGAACACGGTAAGAGTCGCTCAGCTGCGTGGACGCACCCTAAAACTCTCGTCTAGCAAAACAACTGCTTTTAATTAGAAAAAATAAAAAAATAAACGGATGGGAAAAAAAATCCACGACGCTGTTAAAATATTTATAAAATTTAAACAGGCTACTATTGTGACTTATAATCACACGGATCATGCGGCGAGAGCTGCTGAAGAAGTTGGAGCGCTCGTCCGCCGGGATTTCCTGAGGCTGTCACAGATCCTGTGTTCATTGTTTTCCTGCTGTTCACGGATCCAGTTGATGATGCTGTCTTAGCTGTGGGGTATCAGAAATATGCCCATCAAGATTTTGAACTATAGAATGGAGAAAAATCAAATCACATATAAAATTAGTGAAACAGATGCAGTTATGTTTGCTAATAATCAAAACACTATAACGACACCTGAAAATAAGCGTGAACAAGATAAAATAGTGTTGTTCTTTGTGTGTGTGTGTGTATATATATATATATATATATATATATATATATATATATATTATATATATTACTGAAAGGGGTTGTTAAAAGTGTAAGAACAGAGCAAATGTTGAGTCAACTGATCAATAAATTGTAAAGAATCTGAATAATTTTTGTTCCTATTTGGCCGTTTTCTTTTTCAAACAAAAATGTTATAAAGTCCTTGAATTTCTGGTTTGTGAACAGAATATGAAAAATCTTCAGAGTATTTCTTCAGATGGGAGAAATTATTAATTCATTTATTTCACAATGAAAATCAACAATTGGTGATTGAATGTTTTAAAGTTTTTTTCCTGCGATTTGACTGATGAAAATACAACTTTGTAGAGGGAAGAAAACTAGAGCCCTCAGTGGCAGAGGGTGTTTGACCTGTCATGCCAGAGGATAGGTATGTCCTGTAACACTGCTTAAAAGAGCTGATCTTTTTTTTTGTTTTAAAAAGGTCAACACTTATAGAAGTGGATTTAGAAAGGGATGAGTAGCAACATTGTCCTCCTTAAACATACTTTGATGACTCCAGAGTCAAGCCTGATATTTTTTTTTTACAGTGATGTATGTTTGAGTTAAGAGTTGCAAACCTCTTTGTCTGGTTCATGTTTCACTTAAAGACCATGCAGTAGTAAATACCGTTTCTGGATAAGATGCGGGCCCTAAAGAATTTAACAGAGGAAAGGGTCACAAGACATGCCTTAGATTCCTCTGTGATCCATCAGAGCCAAACACTAATGGTGTTATACACAAGCTGTGTGCTTGTGTGAGCAGCGGTAATATGAAACTGTCAGCACAAGAGCAGAGTGTTTGCAGCAGTCTTGAAACTCATGTTTACATGTTTTTCTTTGCCTTGTGTAGATCTGCATCTGGCAGCAGAGCTGGGGAAAACCCTCCTCGACAGGAACCACGATTTGGAGCAGGCCCTGCAGCAGATGTACTCCACTAACCAGGAGCAGCTGCTGGAGATAGAGGTGAGAAATGTTTGGGACAAACTAACCACATCTGTGACGTTGCAGCAGCTCCAAAC
Organism: Zenarchopterus dispar; assembly: GCA_028564865.1. Classification (NCBI taxonomy): domain Eukaryota; kingdom Metazoa; phylum Chordata; class Actinopteri; order Beloniformes; family Zenarchopteridae; genus Zenarchopterus; species Zenarchopterus dispar. Next base: position 9,164,946 of record JAOWBL010000023.1, read on the forward strand.
TTGTGTTCGTCTACAATTTACCCGCAATCCCATGTGTCTAGACATGTTTTGGCCTCATTATTGTTTTTGGGTGACTCAGTCCAGGATTACAGGAAGTTCATTGAGAAAAGTTTTCATCCCAAGAAAAACAGCTGAAATTGAGTTCAAATAAAAGCTAATCCTGACCAGTCTGACCTAATGACCCTCGGGTATAGTACGTCTTCCTGGCAAAGTGTTCGCCCAGCTAATTGTGAAGAAAAAAAAAACAACTTTTAAAACAATTATTTTGTCCCTGCTCATTGTTTGGATCGTTATTCAAAGATCATACTTGTCTGGTCTGTATTTAATGGTTAAAGCTTATTAAGAAACACAATTAGGCCGAGACATTTTGCTATATGCAGAGTGGGCTGATCTGTTTGAGCTGGAGGACACGTCAGTCAGCAGGTCAGCAAAGATAAGAGCCTTAATTTGTTTACGGTAGTGAGAGGGCTGTGGGTTGAGGATTTATTACGGTTGATATGGTAATCCCAAAACGTCTCTGTGACCCTCATGGTAATGCTGTCTGACACCCAACATGACCAACTCAAGACTGCATGCACACGCAAGTGTGATGATGCATCATTTCTTCCAAAGAAAATTGACTTGGATGACATCACCTTGAGCTTTTACAAAGTCAAGATGTTCAGATTAAGTTAAAGCTGATGAAACTTGTAATTATGGTCGTCTTGCACACACATCTTTAGAAATATTCAGTTTGTTATTATTCACTCTGCAGACAGAAGTGACAGACTCATGTTGTCTCACTGATGTATTTCAGTATTTGAAGAACTGAATTGTCTAGGTTATAAAACCAAATATTGCATTTTCTTACATACCCTTTGATTAAGAGCAATTTAAAGTAAACTCATGTATTGCTTGCTGTCACCATTGCCAGATGTTTTAATTTCTAATGACCAAAGTCTTGATGTTGAAATTTAAAATAAGTCTATAATTAAAATGTTGAAATGTGTAGATTTTCCTAGATTATTCAGCTTTCTTTTAATGCTTTCGTTTGCTTCATAAAGTTTCAAAATGATTTTTAAAAAAATTCCCTTCTCTTGTGCACCAGTATCTGACCAAACAGGTGGACATGCTGCGTCAGATGAACGACCAGCATGCCAAAGTGTATGAGCAGCTGGACGCAGCCGCCAGGGATCTGGAGCAAGGCAACGAGAGACTTGTTCAGGACAACCGTCTGGCCCAGTACAAGATTCACAGGTCAGTCAGGCTTTTAACACAGTTATTCCCCCACCCAGCCAGTCGATCCTGAAAGTCCCCATGCTCAAAGATCTGATGGCGACCTAACGTGTTTACGTTCTCTCCCTCCCCTTCAGTCTAACTGACACTATTGCAGAACTTCAGACCCACATGGAGGACCTGCAGAGTCAAGTGGGGGAGCTGAAAACTGTCCAGGCAGAGCGAAAGAAGAGGGAGCTGGCAGAGCAGAGACGCAGCCTCGGGGCACAGAGCGTCTCCTGTCTCAAAGAGCTCTATGACTTACAGCACGACAGGTCATTACACACTGCTGCACAGCTCTGGCCGTAGAGCTTCAGGTTGTGACACAGGAACAATTTCAGACAGGAAATTGTGCAGTAGACCCTTGTGCAACAGGTTACAACATTGTTCATTTTTATCTGTTTATTGCCCTATAGATGCCTTCCTATAGTAACATCACTCTACGTTCAGCTTCACTGACACAAGAGCATAGCTGCAAAGTAACTATAGATCTCTTCTTGACCTGTTTGTGATCTCTTCGTAACCCTCACCACTGTCCGCCATTGTATGCTAATTTGACATCTGCAGGCACATGAAGCCAGGGCAGAGCACTTTCTTTAGACCATAATCCATCGGACAAGGGAGTTAATCCTTCCCCATTGTCATCAGTGTTAATACACACGCTCACACACAAGCGTTGCTGTAGATCTCTACAGGTTGTGTCACCTATTTTGGTATATTATGTCAAGGGATATTAGCCTGAAAATCGTACACAATTCTTTGTTATACCATATAATTTTATGTGAGCCCAAAGATATAACCTGGTTACTTGTTTGCAACGTTAAACTGCCAGTGTGTAGATTTGGATACAGAAGAAAGAGAGACGTGTTGCATTAAATAAAATTACAGTTGTATCCACTAGTAATTGTTATTCTTTTCAACTAGTAAGTTGTTTGTTTTATCAAAGCTAATGTTTGTTTTTTTTTTCCACCACAAGATTTTGTAGTAAGTTTTTTTTTTTTAAGTAAACACATAGCAAATCGGGACAGAAGAATGAGGGAAACACTTACAGTAAAGGGCCACAGACCAGGACTTTAACTGGGGCCGCCTGCACGAGGGCTGTAAGCCTCTTTACACGGGGAGTCTGGTGCCCCAGACTTACATTTTAACACGTGAATTAACATAATCCTCTCTGACTCAGGTATCTGGCTCTTATTGATGGACTCTGGCCGACTCAGAGCTCCTTCTGTGATGGGGATGTATGCCGAGACTCAGAAGATGAGAACCAAGCGCTCCAGTGCTCCATCCAGAGTCTTCAGAAACAGATAAATGCGGAGCGGAACCGCAGAGAAGCTGCGGAGCAGGAGATTGAATTGACAACCAAGGAGAACAGAAATCTGGAGCATCGGCTGGCCCTGCTGGAGGGCTGCCGGGCCAGGCAGAAGGAGCTGGAGGAGGAAGTGGAGCAGCTCCGGCTTCTGTGGCGCGCTGATGTCGCCAACAGGTTAGCACCGATTAGTGTATAAAGGTGAAGCAAATCGATGAAACATCTGAAGGTACAAACATTTACCACGTGTGATATTTCAAAAATATGCATATCTCCATTCTCCACCACTCTCACCAGTGCTAGAAGAACTGACCACCTGCTGCTGCCCGAGACGGTGTTCTTCGCCTCAGAAGAAAGGCAGGATGCAGGACAGAGTGAGACGGAGGACAAGACGGAAGAACTGAGCCGACACAGTCGACAGAGGCGTCACAGCGACAGCGTTATAAGAGCGGCGAACATGGACGACATTCGTCGTGGCCATGAGGAGCTTTGCATCAGACGCGCTGAGGCCGTGAAACGGAGAGGCATCTCACTGCTCAACGAAGTGGATGCACAGTACAGCGCCCTGCAGGTGGGCGTTCATGTCTGGTAGTCTATTGTGAAGAGTTTTCTCAAAGAATGCTGCTCTACCAGTAATGTTGCAATCTGAGTAGAGCACTTTTTCACTTAAAATATTTTGGTTTTTTTTGTTTTTTTCCAGGTGAAATATGATGAGTTGCTGCAGCGATGCCAGCAGACCCCAGACGAGCTCAGTCACAAGGCCGTCCAGACATCCAGCACTCCATCCGTGAGCATCCGGGCGCGCCGCCGCCGGTCCACTTCAACCGCTTCGTCTGATCTGGCAATCGTTCCCGAAGACGGCCAGCAGCCCGAGTACAAGGCTCTCTTCGAGGAGATCTTCACCTGCATCCAGAAGACCAAAGACGACCTGAGCGAGAACAGGTGTCCAGTCAGGATTCAGCCACATGACTATTCACCTTCTTAAGACTCCTTCTCGTTTTCTGCCTGCGAGAGCACTGAGGTTGCTTTGCTGAGTCAGCGCCCTTTGTTCATTACACCTTAGATACGCTGCCAACACTTTTGTTAGTTTGCACTTGTTCATTTTATTCCGTCCTCATGAAAATGTATTGTAAAATTTATGTTAATAGATGTATGATAGTTTGTATAAAAAAATTTATTCCAGAAAATTATAGATGGAAAAAAGAGGTAATATACTGCACGATGTATGAACCTTTCCTCTGTGAATCAGAAGCACGTTTTACTGTGTAACTTGACCTCATAAGCCACCAGCATTACGTCCACGTACAGTGTTTATGTAACCTTACCCCTGTGACCACTTGATTGTTTGGTGTTTAGGGGAGAAAGGCACATGAAATTGCACCCTTGTGGAGTTTAAACATGATCTGCAAGAACAGAAATGTCTCAGTAGACTGTAAATCTGTAGAAATACGATATTAACTTTATAAGGAGTAGCCGTAGTGGGTTGGCTTTTGTAAATTTAAAAGCACGCTCGAGTTGAGGGTCACTGGGATGTCACCTAAGAAATCACAAGTGGACACTGGAAGATAGTTCATTTTTGTTTTTATGCATCTGACAAGTGTCTGCACAGCAGCAGAACACGTATGAGCTCAGCACTTTTTATGATGTATCACAGATCTATTCCATTTATTTATTTATTAACAGAAGTTCAGAGAAAATGTATGATTATTTATTGTCTTTGTGGGCTTTCCAGAGTAGATTGTCCAGTTGACTATAAGTGAAATTAAAAGTAACGGAAGAGCTTCTTGTGTGGATGTAAATATTATATTTGGCATTCAGGAGATTAAAAAGAAATTAGATGATACAAGAATAATGTGGCACAGTATTTGTGTTTCTATAATTATATAATGCATTTGAAAACTGTTGAGAACATCTGATGGAAACTCTGCTGCATGTAAAAACAAAATGTTCAGGTTCAAATTAAAATAGTCCTATATGTATTATGTTTTTTACTTGCATTTTCCATGTAATGTGGTGCTCGCAAGAAGGAAGTATGGTGATTAAAAAATTAAGTTTAGACAGGGCATTTAGTGCGTTGTTTTGAAGCCTGCACGGAGACTGGACATGGTTTTCTGCTAAATAAAGAATAAAAACAATGATTTTTGCAGTATTACTGTGGTCATGTGTAAAATCCAAATCAATATTGAACTTAAAAGGCGTAAACATGGGATGTTTCAACCTTTCCAACAGTGATGAATTTTGCAGTGGTTGTATGATTGTTATATAGGGGAAAAAAACAACAAAGAAATATGAGCACACCAACTGTGTATCATTTCATAGCCTTTATTGTGAAGAAGTTTCTTGTGAGAACTGTAATTATTTAGGCCAAGCGAATAACTAGTGAGTCTTTGTCTCACTTCAGAATTAGGTTTCATATTACTGAGTTTTCAGCATCATAAAGTAGCTGCAAATCCACTAAACCTGTAAACAAGGGGATTTACATGCCAGGCTCACCCAGATGGACAGGTTTCAGCAAAACCTGCACATGCACGCTCACAGAGGGTATCCAACTCAGCAGACCTCAGTGGCGACAGCTGACATAGTCAGAATAAAGTAGAACAGAGTCAAAGTTCATCTAGAAATGAGGTTACTGGGAAAAACTGAGAGCAGGGATGGATGGACAGATGGTGGTGGTGGTTCAGGGGATGGTGGAGCTGGTTAATGAACAACAAACCGGCAACTACAACAAAATATCAGTGCTTCCGGCTCCAATTACCAAGTTTCGCTCCAGTGAAATCTAGCACATGTTTAAGACAAATAAAATTTATGAAAAATGAATTGTGCGCCTTCTCAAGAGCTTTGCTTTTGTAAACCCTTTTGGTCACAGGAGATGTGCGGTAGCGTGGCCGAGTGGTCTAAGGCGCTGGATTTAGGCTCCAGTCATTTCGATGGCGTGGGTTCGAATCCCACCGCTGCCAAGAAAGTTTTTCTCTTTTATGTTTCAAATTATTATATCCACACAGACCACATAATTCAAATTAATCCAACTAACGCATTCTATATCAACAAGGGAATTACTGTTTTTTTTTTTTACTTAATAGTACGCTCTGCTGTAAAACAATTGACAGTGCAAGGGCGCCCTCTTGTGGTAGGATTAAATATAACATCAGAATTTTCCTACTAATAGTTCAAAAAAGAAAAAGCTTCCCTCACCCCCAAGCACAGTTAAATAATTTCAGTTTATACAAGGAAAGAGTATGTGTTTGCTATAAATATTAAACAGAAACTGTGTGAATTACTAATGCTTTTATTTCTAAAAGTGTACAAAATTACTACTTCAATAGTAATGAAAACTTGAAGACATCCCAATCACTACAGAGCTTTATCACAAAAGCCAGAAACATGCTTGAAATACAATAAATAATGAAAACATTAAGTAATAGCAAAGTAAATATTTATTTATTTTAAATAAATAGCTTCATAGAAATATCAATAGTATAGAAATCCTTAAATTCACATAGCTCTGCTTTAATACTTTTCAATCATTTCATCATTTTGAAGTCAGGCATAGATAATATGAAGAGATACAAGAAGTGTGTGGTCTTAAATGAGAAAGGCAGAAATAACCGAGAGTCTAGCTGTTTGTCCAGTACATTAACAACTTTCTCTTTTCTCTAACAGATTATGCAGGACAACATGAGCAGCATCAGACTGAGGCCCAGCAGCAGCAGCACGTTGAGGCATCGGGACCGCTGGGAGATTGAAGACAGGCTGAAATATGGTAAGCTGGGGTGAGGCTGTCGACTCTTTAGGTACTGCTCCACAGAGTCTCCCAGGCTGTAGGGCTTCGGGCTGTAACCCAGCTCTCGACGGGCCTTGTCAATTTTGAAGGTGTGGCTCACCGTAATGTTCCTGACCTGCAACAGAAGATATTTGCAAGTTATAATAAACACATAAATCATTTCAAGATGCTCATGCAGTAGCAGCGGATGCATTCAAACCACCAACTGAGGTCAACTAAAGGTCATCCTAAAATGCTTAAGTTTAACCTCAGTTTGGCAAACTTGGTTTTGCCCTCTGATAACCTGTGAGTGATGAATGTCTCACCAGCTAGTGGCATCTCCTTACAGCTGTGGATAAGGTGTCTGATTGTGAAACACACAGTAATGAAAGAGCAGATAGACACCAGCCAGAATGGAAGACCTCTTCGAAGCTGTTTTTTAAATGGATTTATTTTAATACAAAGGTCATCAGAGCTCCCCTGTGTGGTTCATGTTGCTGAGTTCTTTCCTTTTCTTAATTGTACATTTCTCCCATTAGTAGCTGTTTTAAAAGAAGATCTATCAATTTTTTTTTGCATTGATTTGATATCTGAACCTCGAATACACCAAAAATAAAATAAAAAGTCCCCTTTAACCTGAGAGTTGTCGGGATGGTACAAGCTCAGATAAGAGGCTGAGCAGCTCTGGTCACCATAGTAACAACCACTATGGCTGAGCTCACTTCCCGTCAACTTTATGGTGAACTTCCTGCTCTGACCCACAGCAGTTTATGTTTTATTCACAGGACAATCATTGATCTCCTGGCCAGTAGCTATCCGACAGAATGAGCTCCAGGTGCAGGCCCTCGCCGCTCGGCTTTGGTTTCCGCCTCATCACACATTCATGAGGACCTACCTGACTGCCGCAAGGACTCCTTAAGATTCACGTTTGAGGGCTCCTAAGACAGCGACAGTGGAAACAGCCTCTCATTCTGTTGTTTTATCGCTTTTGATCAATGCAAACATTGTACACTGGAGCCAGAAACAAGAAGACAGCATTTGTGGTATTTGTTTGTCTACCAATGTTTTTTAATAATTCAGACTTGAGTTTGGCTTTTCATGCTTCATGCACGGAGGATCAGGTCGTGTTAGATGGGGCAGGTCAGGAGTCTGATAGGAAAATATCCTTCCTAAAGAAGTGTAGACCTCACTAATGAGTGAGAGACTTGAAGGAAAATCCACTCAAGCAAATCTCCATGGTGTTAATTTAGAGATTCATGGTCACTCTACGCTCAACGGTACCATCAGATTTAACATTACTGACTCTCACATCTCCCTGATTAATAATGTCTGTCCGCCATTTTTTTTGTTTTAAATGAGAAATCTTGCAGTAACTTATTTCTTTGTTCTTTGCTTTGGCGCTGTCATCAGATCAGAGTTTTTCCTCCAGCAGACAAAGATAAGAGGTTGAACAGTTGCTGAAATGAGGCCTGATGACAGCTATAACTGCACATCCCCATTTTCTGTCTGATGGCTCCATTGTAAATGATTTCCTGGAGCGTCATGATGTCAGATAATCGTGACAGGAAAGACTTTTACTTTCATGTGATTGCAATTGTTCTCATTTCAAAGAGAAAACAAGCTTTGTGAGAAGATAATGAGGTACTCAGAATCCAATCTCTAGGCAGGGGTATTCAGGGATCATTTTTATTATGGCCTCACTAGCTGTCACGGTTTATAGAAAGATGCAACCAAATCTTTCAGTTTTTACTTTTTGATGAGTGAAGAACAAGAGGAGAGTAACTACCTCACTTCTGGTGAAAAGGAGGGGGACTTTGACCACTGGTCTCAGAATCACATGTAAATATTCCACCAGGATGGCTTGAAAAAGAAGATAAAGAAGAGTTGGCATCAGCTCAGCACAAATCCAAGCAGGAATGGTTTAAGGAATATCTGAAATAAAACAATGATTAAGAGAGAATATCCACCTGCTGAGTAGATGAGTGACACCGGCAGACATATCGATGGTCGGCTGTAGCCCAGCTTTTCAAACTGCCACAAGAGAGGAAACATGAAGCTGAAAACTCCACTCTTAAATAGAAAAATCTCAAACCCTAAATAAAGCTGCAATAGTTTGATTTAGTTTTCATCGTGACCAAATTCTTAACGTAGCATCACATTCAGCTTCTCAGTTCAAATGACTGAGCGTTGGACTGCAAGCTCATTCATTCATCACCTGGATTTGCAAATACTGCAGTGAAGTCTTTTATTTTCAAATCCTAACTTTTTATTTCTTAAACATTCATGTTGAATGCTGCATTATACCCCTGGAAGAGGTATTGCTCTGTTTCAGATGAGTCAAATTTTTTGTCTGCGTCAAGCAAAACAGCTAAGAAGAATGCTGAAATTAATAAAATAAAATTTTATTATTATTGGAATATAAACTTTCCAAAGGGACTACTAAGAACTCGAAGGATAGTGGTGATTCATCATCTTTCAGGGAAAAAAAATGGTCAGAAAGCAATTTTTAATGATTGTGATTAGACATCACCTAAATGTAAGACTACATCTTATTATTTCTAAATGACATAAGAATTTACTGCAATGTGTAATAGTTCAAGTAAGAGCATTTTACATGCGTAGTGTAAAGAAAACTCAAAGTAATGGGACTAAATAGTTGTGTAGCCTTAAGACAATTACTAGTCTGTGTGATTTTGCTGTCTGGAGTAAACACTGGAAACTGGAGTAAGGTCAGGTCAGATTTATTCATTTCCAGGGTGACGGGGCACAGACAGCATCACCTGATGGGTTGAATCCACCATTCCTACTGTCTACCATCCAAAACTGTTTGGATAGTATTATGATCTTGGGTTGCTTCAGTTGCTCAAGTCTGGGTTCACCAACGTCAAAATGAGGTCAGCTGATCACCTGTATATAGCTAATGATCAGGGTTTTTTTAATCAATAGAGTGTTTCTTCCCTCATGGCACTAGTGTATACCAAGATGACAACACCAGGACCCATTTAGCTGAAGTAATGAATCAGGAAGTACGTGACATCATTTATACACATGCACTGACCTGTGCATGGGTGAGTCCTGACTTTATCTGAGAATTTTTGCCATGTTGTAGAGCAAAAGTTACACAGTGTTCTAATATTAATACAGGCTCTCAGTGAAAAATTAAAAGTAGGATAAGCAATTTTAGGATGATGGCACAAAACAAAACATCAGCAAAGAATGATTAGCTCCTCCCACCCCGTCTTTCCTAAGCTCCCAGAGCAAAACAGCTCCACCATGAACTGTAATTCATTGCCTTCACCGGCCATGCAACCATCCAGACATTAGTGACTGGCTCGAGAAATATTTGCTATGGTTGGAGGTGGGTGGGGGGGCTGAGGGTCGGAGGGTGGGATGTCAGTGTTTTTCTGTTTACATGGTATAAAGACAAGTTTGTTTTGTTTTTTTCTAGCTGGTAATGGTGAGCAGATATTTGCTGAATGTGACAAAAAATGTTCTGTATTTGAACTTATGCAAAATCACTTACCCTACCTTTAAGGCTCATCTGGATGGAAATAAATATGTGATATTGATTTAACATAAAAGGATAAAACAATAGAATACAAACAAATGCAATCACAATTTTAAAGTGGTAAAAAAAAAAAAAAAACCCAAAAACGATGGAGTATTCTTTTTTTTCTTTTGTTTTTTTGGTCCAGGTAGGTGAGGTGAGGTAGGTTTGAGTGAGACACAAACTGGGATAGATGCGTGTGCTGAGACTGAACATGGCAGAGGAACATGGTGCAGCTTTTGAAGGTCGGTGCCTCAGAGGAGCGTGACATGTGACCTTAACGTAGCTGACAACGACACACAAAAAACATCTCCACCTCCTGTCATCGACTCACCAGAGGTGTCAGCCACTCAAACAAATTGACTGAAACTCCATCATTGATGAAGTAGGCCTGTCCGCTCTGCAGGAGAACATAAAATGTTAAAAATAAAACATTCAGAAAGATCTTGTTTCAAGCTGTTGTAGCATCCAAAGTAACTACAGGGTTTAGGACTAATGTCTTTAGTCGGAGGTCCTTCAGGTCAGTGTAGTGTGACTCACAGCGATGCAGCTCCTCTTCATCGTGAGAGCCTCGGCTGCCAGCCTGTGGGCCAATACCAGGTTATTTACATGCACCCAGTTCATCCTGGCTCCAGGGTCTCCAAACCTGAAACTAAACAGGCGACGCTCCACATTCACCTAAACATACACATGACAGACGTCAGGGCCTCTTAGATCTCTGTCATGTTTGTTACATTACCCACAAATAATGTTCAGCTTAACATAAAAGTACAATATTGCACAGTATATCCCATAATGCAATGTTCCACACAAGCTAGTCTGATATCAATACAGAAATAAAAAAATATTTCAGTTCCTTGAATGACCACTAGGGGCCTGCTCCACAAGCAAGTCCATTTTTCCTCATGTTAAAACTTCCAACTTTGCAGAAGAGCAAACATATTTACTGCTGTTTCAAAATAAAAGCTTCAATCTCCTTAGCTTTTAAGTAAAGATATCACATCCATGATATCTCTATGAGGGGTGAATTTTTTTAATCTACCTTTGGAGGCAAAATTACAAAGTAGATTAGAGGTAAATGATTGTAGAAATAATAATACAAATAAATAGAGGTGTATTTCTGGGAGTGCCAGCTGCAGTCTGAGGTGTTAATGGCCAGCTGTCGTCACTTTAGCTGCTTATCATTTTCAGTGAATTAGACATCTGAGCTGTGAATTAATAGCTAAAAGAGCACAATCACTTTTATTTTAGAGATTATATGGCTTATTGTGCCGCAAATTGTACTAACAGACTACTGTAACCTTGGTTGAGTTCAAAGCGTTCTGAGTATTATATTGCTGACCAGCAGCTGAACTGGTCGGGGGCAGCTGTCAGTGAGCAGGTAACCTGTAGCTGAATCAACAGCCCCAGAGTGAGCTGTCACTGTTTCAGCCCAAGACAAACATGGAGAGGTCTGGGTCACAGTCTCCATCTAACAGCCACTGCTGTTGAATTTTCTGCCCAGCCGAGGCCAAGCTAGTGACAGATAGATCCCGTATATCCGGCAGAGGTTGGTCGAAGTTTCAGCAATCTTTTTTTTGCTATTTTGGCTCTGACAGTCTACATTTCATATGTCACCACAGAAAGGACATCAGAAAAGTGGAGAAATTTAATCAGAATGAATGTAAAGTGACGTTAGTTAGCATCCCAGATTAGCAGGTGCTAAAATAGGTGGTTTGCAGCAAGTGAATTAATTCATTTTTAAATTAACTTGGTTTAGGAGGAGTCGATTCTTGACAACATAAACTTAATCTCAGTTGAGACCATCCTCCTTGGAAGAACTGGCCAGCAGCTACTATGTCCTGTCCCATTTAAGAAACTCTTGAAAACCCTCTTCTTCCAAGAGAACCTGCTATCCTAAACAACTTTATCTCTCCAACCTTTTAACCTACACCTTCATGCTCTCTTTCTGCATTTATGCTGCCTTTTACTATATTTGCTGTGGCTTGATATTTCTTCAATTGTAAGTTATTTTGGATGACAGTGTAAAAAAAAAAAAAAAAGAAAAAACGACTTCAAAGCTACTCTTCAAAAATCAGTGATTGGCATCTTGGAGGGTTTGTCCAGTTCTCTTTATATAATCTGTGGTTCTGTCATTGCTTACCACACCTGCACCCTGATCATTACCTCTCAGTATTTATCACCCCAGGTTTTTCTGTGTGGATGCTTGGGTTTTCTGTGCACCTGTTTTGCTGATTACCTCCCACTACAGGCCTTGAGTTTGTTTTTTAATATGTAATATCAAATGCCGTATGCATGTGCATGTGTGTGATATTGAAAACCTTTAGTTTCACCTTTTCCTGAGTTCTAATTTGCATCGTCCACTCAACAACGTCCTTTACAGATTACAAATGTTTCCTGTAATTTTAAGGAAAAGTCTAAAAAAAAATGCTTGAAAGTAACTTATAGAATATTAAAAGTCAGCCGTCTTGGCCTGAGACAATGTGCTCACTTCAGTCAAACATATTCATCATTTAGCCAGACTGCATCAGCTCGGGCCTTGCAGAAAAACTGGAGGAAAAGTCAGCTGTAACTGGATGCCTGGAGAGCTTCATCAATAATGTAAACTCTTCAGACAGGACACATTCTGCCGGGGAAGCTTCAGACGCTGCAAGATGTGCATTTCTTCCAGCGCCAGAGCTAAAAAAAAAAAAAAGGATTAGGAGTCGTCATAAGACGTCACGTGTTTTATTTATTCACCATCACTCTGTTAAGATGCCGTCTTTCCTCTGGTCCATAGATGCCACAGGGCCGCAGCACGCAGGTCCGCAGCATGCCTCCGCCTTTAAATCCACACAGAAACGAGCACACGAATTACAGTTTTTGTAAGCGAAGACACTTTACAAGAACATTTTAGCAGTGGTCAGTATCAACAACATGCAGTTGCGTCATTGGTGATGGTGTTCCTCCTCAGGCATCAGTGCAGTTGCTAAAAAATGTAGTTGGGTATTTTACTTTATGGCGATGTATGTAAAAGTACCCAATTAAAGGTCCTACATTTAAAGTACATATCTGTACGATATTAAATGTGTTCCTTTTTGCTGCTGCTGAGGTATCTTTGTGCCAGCCTGTTGTTTCGGCCAGACCAGTGGAAAGTTTCCTCCCACAGCAGAAACGTGAACTTCAACCTGTGGTATATCATGAGACGCCTTCTTGCTTTGAGCTTGATTAAATGTATGGGCCGATGGCTGCTGATAGTGTGTCAGGTTACACCAAAGGAGGGAATGAGAAGCTTCAGATCTGTTACTAAAAAAAAAACACATAGTTGAACATAAACCCACTGACATCCAGTCCTGACATTATGTCAGGGCTGTGTGTACGTAAGAGCGAGACATCCATGTGTAATGACTGCAGCTCTGTTACAGTACCTTTCTGTGCAGTGCTAAATTTAAACATCAGAGTTGGTTCGCATGCTGGGTCTCCATGGCAATCACTGCCTTAGTTTTTGGGGGTTTTTTTTGAGTCTTTCCAAACCGCACAGTTTAATACAGCAAACAAAAGCTGGCTTGCAGTTTCGCGGATGTAACTTCTTTACGTGATTTTGTAATCCGGTGGTCATTGATCGTTTCACACCTTTCAGGGAGGACCCGTTGGCCAGGAGGACCATCTGCTCTGCAATCGCTTTGGTTCTGGAGTAGTGGTCAATGTGCTGGAACAGAAAGACACCTTCCCTATTATCTTATTATTGGAAAATGTACAGGACATGCAAAAGTTTGATTCATTGGACTGCTGCTAACCAAGTCACTGGGGACATATGGCACTGAATCCTCATCACCATCTTCAATTGGTTTCCCTGCGAACACCACGTTGATGGTGCTGGTGTACACCAGTCGGGGGATGCTCCTCTCCTTACACACTGAACAAAAAAAAGTGCACAAAAAACAATGCTGCAAAGTTCCTTACTAACAAATATGCATAATTTGAAACTGGGTTCGTATTAAGATGCTACTCTGATCTGGTTGTGTGATGTTAGACCTACATCGCTCATTTAATGTCACATTTTCAGACTGAGGTCACTGCAGACAGCCAAACCCATGCTCTCAAGCACATATAAGTTATTTTCATCACAATGTGTCCTATCTGAAGTCTCAAAATACACACATCTCCACAGAAACACATCACATGAAGTATTACAGGATGAAAATAAAAAGTGCCCTTTCAGCATTGTGTACTTCCTGTGCACACCAAAGTTATAAAACTCTATAAGAACTGCTTCACAGCACACATGTAGCATCCTTACCGTTTATGACATTATTAGTCCCTCCAACATTGACAGACTCCACCTGCTCCTTCCTCAGCTGGAAGCCAGAGACCACAAGAGAAAAATGTCCCTTCGTAAACTCACCACACATTGTCCCAGTCGGGCCGTACAAGACGCGGCCCTCACTTTCACTTCTGCACCGAGTGACAAGTGAGGTGTGTTTGCTTTACTTGGAGTAAACCAAGTTTTAGCAGCTACGTTTACCCTTGTATCGATGGATTTATTAATCCACAAGACTAAAACATTCCTTGTGAAAGTTTACACATATATTTAACTATTTCCTCAGATGGAAAAAGATGTACTGAGGTTACATTACTGGTATCACACACCTGACAAGCTGAATGAATGGCTGCTGGTCGTATTGCACTGATGGTAATGTATCCAGTAGAGTGGAACAAAAGTCTAGTGCCTTTTAATGAGCACATGGCAAGTGTGATGACTTTTGCAGGAGGAAAAAAAAAAATCTGTTTGATTGATCTATAAAGTTTAGCAACATTGAGCTTCATCTTTCTGGAGGTATCTAGGTTTCTTCTGATGACGTCTCTGCTGCTTGTTTAGTCCTGCAAGAACAATTGAGTCATTCCATGTCAAAAGCCAGATTCCCTTCTTAAGTTTATGGGATTGTTCTTTTGGTTTTGGGGAGAAGGTCATTTAAATCTTACTGGAATAATTTATAAAGTTCCAGCCACTTTTGATGTAATAGGGAGTGAATCAGACAGGCAAGTTCGGCCTGAACTATTGAGCATCTTCGTGGTTCAAAAGGCTAAATAAAAATGTGCAGGCTTGTCATCTTGCAAAAGTGGACAGATATGTATTTGGTTTGCACTAAATAAATAAATAAATAAATAAAAAAGGAAGCAAAAAGCTCAGGAGATCAAAAATAGTCTAATGGTTTTAGTGGTCATAGGTGAGAGACACAATCATAAATGAGAACGATGTAACCAAGGCACAAAATACTAACAATAAAACGCAAATAATGTTTATCTAATAAATATATTATTATCTAATACCCTCATGAAATTATTTTCAAAATGTTATAAAACAAGCTGTTTTATAATTTAGGGCAGAATTTCCACAACTTTTTTGCTCTTTATTAATGAGTTGTAGCATCTAAAATCCCATCTAATCAATGCCCAGGCAAAACTAGAGGTATTAGGAGTGATGAACCTAACTAAGCCTTAGATCAGAGCCCATCGGTGAGAGCTGTGGAGGAGGAGGGGGTTTAAGAAAGACCGCAAGCTTGGCTCAAATGAACCTATGAACAAGATGGAGAAAGTGCGATGAACCATGCAGAGAGGTGAACGCGAGCATGAGAGGCTGGGGGCATCCTCATTCATTTCTCATCAAAATGTTGCTTTATCAAGGTATTTGAATAAGATAACAGAGATAGTTAAAAAAAAATCTCTGTACTAGAAGTTTTCTTTTAATCAGTTTGCATGAAGACATGTTCTGGAAACTACATGTCAAAACTGTCAAGAAGACACCACAACTTTACTTGTGGTGTCACAAGTTTAAATAAACAAACTTTTAAAAATGGTTTATCTAGAAATACTTTATACAGACTGCAGGAAAAAATACAAAGAGCTTAATATTGCTCAATAACACTAATATCCCTATTAAATCCCAAAGAAATGGCCTCATGAGTTATAAGCCTCTCATTACATCCCATAATTTCGTTATTCCTGACACCAGTGGCACCAACTCCTGAGGTTCATATTAAAAGGTGCAGCAACAAAACCTTGTCATTCAGGGTGAGGGGCAAGGATCATTTATTATCAGTTTCTAGGACTCTTAGTCTGTTGTGTTTGCGTGAATTCACCTGCTCTGGTCCAGACATGCCATAAGACGCTGTGTGGAATATGCAGTCGACTCCTTCACACACCTTAGAGAGGGAAGTATAATCCCGAATGTCGCTCTGTAAGACAGGAGCAAACCCAGCTTGAGATAGTCGCTGCTAGCTCTGAGGACATGACAGATAACAAATGACGCAAAACTTCTTTTGTCAACACAGCATCAGCAGCTTGTCGGGTACGACTGCACCATGTGTGGTTCCATAATGAGGCAATAAAAAGACACTTGTAATCATGGTAAGTGTGCCAAGAGGCGTGCAGGTGAAACCTGACACGTGTGTCCATCCTCTCCGACACAGCTGGCAGCCGGTGCACTGAGACAGATCACTCACCTGCGTCTGTTTCCATCCAGCACGCCGACCAGAGAGGCGCCCTGACGTACAGTAACACTAGAGCTGATTTTCATGTCTGAACAGAGCCAAGCGACTTATACGACACTATACACTGCTTGGCCATGTTCGGACTCAAGGACAGCAGATATTGAACTCCGAGAAATAATTGTTTTTTTTTTCTTATTTGTCAGCAAGACAGCATTTTAAGAGAGCAGTTTGTAAATATGAAGTACAATTAGATTATTGAGCTCATGAGTCATTTCTGTTTTTGGTGGAATTCTGCTCTTTTTTGAAAACCAGCAATAGTTTGAAAGGCGTAAGTTCAAATCTATTTGCAATGACAGTTTTTGTCCATATATCAAACCAAAGGGCCGGTGTTGGGTCGACCATTTTGCTTGACTGTCATAAGCGATGGCATATCAATGGATGTTGAAATGTTTGGTAGATGTTTATAATCAAAGCCAAGCTGCAGTGAAAATGTCAGAAAAAATGAATGCCTCAGTGGCGTGAAATGTGCCAGGCAACAGGTGACCTCTCCATAGTGCCCTACCTGGTAGAAGATCGCTCCATCAGGAATATCACAGGGGGGCTTGTTCA
>JAOWBL010000023.1:9181991-9216670 GCA_028564865.1 Zenarchopterus dispar
CATATCAATGGATGTTGAAATGTTTGGTAGATGTTTATAATCAAAGCCAAGCTGCAGTGAAAATGTCAGAAAAAATGGCCACTTGAATGAATGCCTCAGTGGCGTGAAATGTGCCAAGCAACAGGTGACCTCTCCATAGTGCCCTACCTGGTAGAAGATCGCTCCATCAGGAATATCACAGGGGGGCTTGTTCAGGTCCAGCAGGATCACTGACAACCCCTCACCGGCAAGTTCTCTCACCAGCCTGAAGCCAAAGTAGCCCCCTCCTCCTGTCACCACCACCTTCCCCTTGGTGATGCTGGAGGTCACTGCCGCCTCCTCTCCCAGCCTGGAGGCCGCACACTCAGGGCTGCTGCAGGTCCCCGCCGTGGCTCCACTTACCCTGTGGCGTACAGACGGGGTCTGGTTGGAGGACACCACTGGAGCTGGATCTCCAACCCTGGGTTTGTAAGAGGGGTGGGGGATGCTGTGCATGTGATGTGCAAACAGGGGGACACCGGGGCAGGGAAGCTGCTTCACCTGGAAGAGAGACGCCCCACTTTCACTCATGTTGGGGCTGCACAGCTCCATAGATACCCTGAGATGGAAAGAAAAGAAAAATACTGGTTATTTCTCATTTCATTATCATCAAAATAGGCTTGTAAGGACTAAATACAAACTGTCAGACGGCCTTTTGTTTGATATGAAACTATTTGAGATGTTTTGGGTTTTTTTTTTTAACAAATTATGGCTCTTTTCATTGACATTTAGCCTGTTCATTATAAATACTTCTCTTGATTTTCTTTTTTATAAAGTTATGTGGTTGTGCGGGAAATGTTTAATTTTCTACTTTTCCTTCCATTATAAATGTGTCAATGGTTAAAATTTAAATGGTCCCAAATGGCAGAGGAGGGGATTCGTTTGTATTTTTTATTCATAACATTCACATAGCATACATTTTGAGATAAAATGTTTAAAAAGTGAATTTTTATAATCCTCCAGACAAACATCACCCCACATTAGCAGCAGTTTTATCCCGAACAAATAAACTGAAAGTAGCTATGCACAATTCATAGCTACTTTCATCAGACTCCCCCATAGTCTCATCAGTGAACTCACCTTACTGCTTTGTTTCTTTTATTTATCCAGGTGAATCTCTCATTGCTGTCGTCCTCTCGTCAAATCCATACCTGTGCTGGCTGCCTTGTGAAGTGATGCAGCGTACGTCGCCCTTATGATACCTCCCAAAGCCCCGCCTCTCACCCCTCGTCAGCCACCTGCAGCCTCACCTGAGCATCTCCTGCCGTAATACCTGGATGCAGCGACGCAGGCCTACAGCTGGGAGGATTGTGTTTCCACGAGCATCAGGTGCACAGACACTCACACCATTTTCTTTTTGAGTCCCAAAGTGAACTTAGTCAGGAAACATGGAAGTTGTGTGTTTTCATTTGGAGAATCAGAAGAGTATAATTTACTGCAACAATCGTGGCCTCAGGTTGAGATTAAAGTCACAAAACTTTTGTTTGTGTACAAGTTGTACGAGTTTCCCACTTTGAGCCTGCTGTGCAGTCACATCATTCACCTTTAGCCCAGATGGTGGATGGGAAGTATTTCCTTTTTGATAAAGATATTCATTTAACCTGTTAATCATGTGCAAAATTGTCCTTTAACAGCAGACTTATAAATACATTATTTTCTTTCAGATTTTATGACACTTGATGCAATAAACTTAAAGTCAGACTAATTTTCCTCAGTTCCTAAACGACTTCAATTTCTTCTTGCAAAATGTTGTCCAGGTTAAGTATAGTGAGTAGTCAGAATAAAGCAAAAGCCACACAAAAATTAGATTGTGATGAGACTCGCCGACACGTGCTAACCACGAGCTAACTAGTCTCTCATTGGTTTTACTTTTCTTTTTAGTGAAATGCAAATTCAGTCCAGGGTGGACTAATAGATAACTATATTACACCAAAGTTACTGGTATTATATCTTAAACTATTCTCATACTGTCTGAGTTATTGCCATGCTCATTTTTTAAATTATTATCTTACCTTGTTTTCTTTTATTGTCTTTTCTTTTCTGAAAAACAAACACTATTTTTGTTTAGGTAGGTGTTATGCCACCTACCTAATTCAATAATATCAGTCCTCTGAGATTTTATAGATGGATGTTATTCCTTTGGTTTTCTGGTCCTTTTGGTCTTTTTACAGCAACTCTAAAATATACAATTATGAACAACTTCACAGAATTAAGTATTAACAATTTAAATTGATCAATAATGTTTGTGTTTCCGTTGTCCCAGTACTAGATGTTAAATTTCTTCTTTCTCAGACTGGATTTGTATATTTAATAAAAACATTTATTCAGTGCATATTATTAAACCTACCTACCATTAGCCATTTATGTCAGGATATGCATAAAGAAAAAAAATAAAGACTTTAATAATTTTTTTCTGCCAAAATATGATCCCTAGACATATGTGGAGATTTAAAAATAAGAAATAAGTGATGTTATTCAAGCATTAAAAAAAATTAAAATCCAGACACAGCCATGATCTTAGCCTGTCAGCCTTTAGTTAGAGCCTGTTTAAACTTAATAAAAGATTACTGAATTGAGGACTGGATCTAAAATAGAGTTCAAATGTGCTAAACTATTAAAGTCTGCTGATAAACTGAAATTTAGATCTGTGTTAATTATTTGTAATTCTGTAAGACTTTAAGGAAACTGTGAGAAATGTGATTGTTAAATAAGAAGTGATGTTATAACCCTTTTCTGTTAATGGTGGAAATATTTAAATCAGTTTGCCTTAAACTTCTCATGAGTAAAGAAAATTATATGTTTATGTGTTAAGAATGATAAAAACGTAGCATTTATATGCCAAATGATAAGGTGGGTATTATATACTTTAACAAGGCAACAAACGTATCTTCAGGCAAAAAGAGTCATTAATTTAGGCTTCATCATCCTCAGAATATTTTATTTTTTAGAAATATCCAAAAGAACAATAACATGTTGTGAATGAAGATGCAAGATCCTGTAATGAAGACGCATCTTGATTCTGTCGAACTGCCCGTCACTTCCTGAAGATTTATGCGGAGACCGCAGAAAAAGACTTGTCATGTTTTATTTAGCTGAAATCAGACAGACTGCTAAACCCGAGCTGACAGCTGAATGGACCACATGTAATTAAAGAGCAAAAAAAAAAAAAGTCTTCAGCAGCAGCCAGATGACCAGAGATCAGACAGATGCTGTCGAACCCACTTGGAAGAAACACTGTGTTGCTGTACACCTTTTGATGTGCTATTTCCCCTTTAACTGGATGACGTTTTAATGTAATTTAGACTTCAGATTGAATTTACCCTCATTTAGGCAGTAAAAATGATCACAGTGACCATTTTTACAAGCTGGTTTTATTAAAACATTTGCTTAAAGCCAGAAAGGTAAACGTGTACCACGGAGTGTAGATAAAATCCTGATGTCACTCAGCAAAGCAAGGACAGTTTGTTTGGTTGAATGACATTTTTCAGAAATGAATAATTACCAGAAATGGTTACAGACTGTTTTCTTGTGCCAAACACAAAGTTCAGGTCACGAGAGTTTGAGGAGTACAATGAAATATTCCCCCAGCTGTGAAACGCTTGTAAAGGTTTTACCAGCTGACCTTAAGCAGAGGTGAGAAGGACAACTTGTCCCGTCTTTTATTATGTTCAGTCATCTATCAGGTAGAACGAGTTCACATTGAAGAAAGTCACATGAACTTAGCTGCAGCAACAATGAGACAACCACAATTAATAAAGTGAACGATAAGCCGAATCTGTCCAAGCCCAGGCCCATCTTTCTGCTCATGCTCATTTGTTATTTCAGCACTGGTTGTGATAAAGAAGGATTGAGTTACTCCCTCATTAAATGCTGCCCTGAACACCCATGAATCACCGTCCACGGGACCCCGTCTGACCTTCTGGAGCAGCGACAGGAACTATGGTGATGCGGTGAGGACAGATTCCTCCAACTGGCTTTGATTAACCTGAAGCCTCAGATAAGTGTGGAAGTCGAGAAGAGCTACTGATATGCAAGATACACTTAATGTGGCTCTATAAAGCTTTAAATTAGAGTATTAAGGCTCTCTCTGAAAAGTTTCACTTTTAAAGTATCCCCACAATTAGATGATCTTTGCTTGTTGCTGCTAGATTATTGATTCATGCACATGATTCACCATGATAGCCTCTCTCTGATCTGCATACATGACATTGATATTTGGACATCTCAGATTGTTGGGGAGGCTGCAGCTGCAGTCCAGTGTACAAACCCAACAACAAAAAAAGTTAGAATATCATGTAAAATTTGACACAAAATACAAAGATTTGCAAGTCTCACACTCCCAAAACAGAACAAAGAAAACTTATCCAATTATTAAATGAAGGAAATGCATCAGAGTAAGAATAGAAGTAAAAGCAATTTTAATAGTTTTCTATTTTCATCATTATTATTTTTTTCTTTACTGATTATTTGATACATGTTCTATTTTTATAAGAATATGCTCAGTTTTATCTCTTTTAAGTTTTTGTTGTTCTTGTTGCTCCAGTTTAATGATGATGAACGAGGTGTTTAGTTTGTTCAGAAAACTTGGAGAAAGGTGATCTATTATAAGTTTCTCGTGGGAGTTTAAATTGTTATAAAACTGGATTTTTTTTTAAATGACAGTTTTTAACTGACAGATTTGATGGTGGTGAAGTGACTGGTTGGACTTAGAGTACTCTTTTGTTTATCGGTGCAGAGTTACCAGAAAAATGCAGTTAGTGGTTGATGTAAGTCAGGACATGGTCACTCGTGTCTGTGGAAAATGTCTGTTTTCACTTTGTTTCCTTCAATGCTTGAGTTGTGCTGGTCACTATATTCAGATTGTATTTAGGGTTACATCTGAAATTCCTCCAGTCTGAGACAGTCACCACCAGGCGAAGTAGCTGATAGTTACGCAGTTATCCAGATGACCAGGTGCTGTCCGTCTTTAGTCAGTGTGAGGAGCTCACTCTCCAGGGTCAACGTTTTCACGGCTGCAGGACCTGACAACATTCCTGGTCGTGCACTTAAGGACTCTCCTGAGGAGCTCGCAGATGTCCTCACAGACATCTTCAACACCTCTCTGAGACAAGCTGTTGTCCTCACCTGCTTCAAGAGAGCGTCCATCATTCTTGCTCCAAAGAAGGCTTCTCTATCCTGCCTCAGTGGCTACCGCCCTGTGGCACTGACCCCACTAAGTGACAAAAATGCAAAGTATGTCATGGTCTGAAATGTACTCATGGTTAAAAAAAAAAAAAATCAAATTATTATGATGCAGGAAAATCGTCATTGTGATCTAAAATGTATTCATGACCAAAATCATTTAACTACTAAGAGTACCAGAGTGTGTTTAAAAATTTCCAAACATTACCATAAATTCAATTGTGAGTCTGTTTGTAACTTGGCAACAAGTGACCTGATGACATCACACACAGCACCTGTAGGTAACAGACGAACTCAGGAAAGCTGACACAGATGAAAGTCACAGCCAACATTTTAATATCCGGGCTACATCGACGCTTATAAACCAACACAAGTCTCAATGAGTTCCAGCCAGCAGCAGAGGGAGCCAGACAATAAGACTTACATGCACAATAACCCACATAGGCATGCATGCACACACACACACATCACTAAAGATGCTAAGTTGACGATCTGATACCAGATCAGCTGGTTCGCTCCACAAGACTGCTACTTTATTCTGTGCAGGTTGTTTTTTGGGCATTTAGACTTGAAAAATTGAGACAATGGTGAGACGAGTTCTCCAAGTAGTTTTATTTATCTGTGATGGAAAAAAAGTGATGATGATGCGGCGAGATTATGTGCGACTGACGGAAATTCACTCTCTCAAGGACATCTTCTTGTTGCTGAAAGGAGAAACTCTGAGTACTGACAAACTCTGGTAAAACTCTCAACGAGTTGAAAATAGCTGCAATGGTAAATTGTGCCAAGGATTTGTACAAAGTACAGTAAGTCTTTGATAACTGAGAGTTTTTCTTGAGTTGATAGTGTGAAGGGGAAACTGTGACAAAGAGTTGTCACAAGCTGACAAAATAAGCCAGAAACCCTCAGCAGAGCTGCATGTGGATGACAAGGTCACAGCTACAGGTGGATCAGATGTTTTCTGAGGTGAGGAAATTGTCTTTTTTTATTTGGAGTCATGCTGAAATCTGACCTGTGAGGGTAAAAAAGTGCAGAAGAGCTCACTTAAAAGATCCCCAGGGTGTCACAAGCAGGCTGAAAGTATTTTTATTATGAAATAACAGAAAAACAGACCTTCTGCACTCAACTTTACATGGTCACATACTATTGAGGACACCATCCAGTTTAGTCCACAACAAATATACTAGTTAATGTTTTTAAACTCACAAGTTACCCAAAGTTATCCTTCTTAACAGCCGGTGGTGAAAAATGTTGGCAGGTAAACACTGAGGTGAGTTCTGGATGGGGGAAGTATTATTTCAGGCCCATTTTAGGAGGAAGAAGCTGTGAGGTCTCACCCATGAACCAATAAACAAGTGAAATGCTTTTAAGGAAGATTTTAAGCTGAAATAATGACCTGTGTGACAAAAAATAGAAGGTGTGGAGAATAGAGGTTGATAATTGAAAAGGATACGAGAAGTGAGACAGTGGAATAATTTTATTTAAGAAAGCATCAGCTCACTTTTCAACTGTTTACCAGATGGGGAGGATTCAGACTCTGTGTGTCGGTACGATGAGCCAGAAGAAAATAGAAACAAGAGAGAATCAATGTAGACTAAGATGTTGGATTTGGTGGTGAAGAGGTAAAAAACAAAACAAAACATGGGATCAGTCAATTTCAGATGATTCATCCTGCCAATGTAATCAATATTTGTTAGGAAGTTTCAGTGATGAACAAGAGGAACCTGTTTCGTCTCACTAGAAAAAAACAACAACAGCAAACATAGCCCGTTCCCTTCCTTCACTGACTCACTTTATAATTTAGAAAAAAATAGCAGAAAAATGTCTGTCTGGAGGTGCAGAAATGAGACGGGAGGACAGAGGACGGACAGGGAGAAGGAAGTGCTCTTCTGTGACCCTCATTTAACTCAAACACGGGGAAGGAAATTACAATCAACCAGCAGCAACAGTCTTGTTAGAGACACCAGAACGTCGCTAACAGGAGACTGTGGATCCATGCTCAGTATGAGAGTATATGTTCAGTAATCATAGACTAGAGCCTAATGATACTGAAACCACCACAGTTTGAATGTATGTACAAGCTGAGGTGGAACCCAAATATGCAACACTATCATTCATGACTTTTGACTCTGTATGTGGTCAAACATCTTTAATTTGAGGTACATTTACGAACCTTTTCAACGTTTTTGACCGCCTCTCCTAGTATCTACCACATTACTGTGACATCAGTAGTCTTGATTTTTTTTGTTTGTTTTTTGTGAATTGATATTCATGTGATCACTATAAATAGATATCTGAATATGCATATTTAGAAAAAAGACAAGGTTCTGGCACTGTAAGTCTTTTAGATATAGCTATAGGTTTGACCTGGATAACTGCTACTCTCACATCTGCTGTCTGCACAGAAGCTCAAAAATACTGGCTGTTGGCCCGGTGATGTAGATAGGTTCACTGTCTGACTGTAAATAGAGTAAACCATTTCCTGCTCCGTAAATGTCCGAGAGACTTTTTAAAGATATTTTTCATAAAATTCATCCGGACATCTTTGACTGCTGAGGACTGCTGGTTATCCCAGGTAGCAGTCTCCCAGGTCGACACAGAGCCTGGAGCAAATTTCACACATTAAATGTCTACTAGCCTCATTGGGGTATGCACTTCTAAGTCTGGCCTGAATTCTGTTATATTTCCACCAGACAAGTTGTCTTTTAAATAAGAATGATGATGCTCTGTTCCTTTTCATAGCTCATTGGTCAAATTCTCTAAGCCACTTTAAATGCAGATCAATCCAGTTTCTTCACCTGTTTTGTACAAATCCACCGAACGCACTGTTCATGAAGTACAATGTAAAGTGTGTGTGAAAATGGCTCAAAAATAACACTATTTTTAGAGAAGGAATACTTGCTGTGAAAGCCATCATGAAGTAGTTCACTCCACTGAGAATGAAATGTCTCTCATGATTTTGGCACTTTGACGGCCTGTTTCCCTTCACTGACTCTCAGCTGCTTAAATTACTTTGTTTTACTGCTTGTCTTTATTCTTTGTATAGAATAGACAGAGACACATTCATATATTCACTTGTTTTAAAAGCATGCATTAGGCGATAGAGATATAAAGTGTAAAGTCAGAATAAGTATGTAGCTGATGGATTTTGGAGCCTACCAGCTGATTTGAGCTGGTCAATTAGGATGGCTTCAATTTGTGCACCAAGAGATAAAGAGACAGAAAATAAGGAAGTGACAGACTAGCACATTCCTCAAGGGACAAAACTGGAGGCTTGGGACGAAGATGATGGCAGGACTGCTGTTTCAAGGACAGAAGAAATAGGAGCAGAACTTATCTCCTGCTGGTAGAAAACAGGCAGTTTTTTAGAAAGAGTTGCGGCTTAGACCAAAGAAGAACAAAACCTTTTCATCATAGCTTGGAAATAGAGAATATGGTGGACATGATTGATCAAAATTAGAGAATTTATTTGTTTGAGCATTATCGTGATTCATTTCACAAAAGTCAGCAAGAGTAATTACATATTCAGTTTGTTGGATTTCTAAAATTCAAGAGTTTTTAAAATCCCGGGAGATGGTTGAGGAGCATAGGACAGGCAGACTTTGACAGATTTTCATCCAGGCCTGCATTTGTTGAGGTCAGAGGCTTGCAGGCGATCAATATTTGGCAAGGTACCGTTTAATCCATCGTTCAGAACCCAATCAGCCGAGCAGCTGCTCTGATGCACCTGAAGGCTCAAAGCAAAGGACGGGGAGACTATGGAAGGACGGAGGAGAAAGGATTTCACTCCAAACTCTGCAATTAGCTGATTTACTGCATGTGCTGACAGTCCAGTTATTAAAATAATGAAAAATGTGCAAGCTTTGAAAGTGCACGAAAGACAAAGAGAGGACAAATGGGATTACAGTTGTCTGCTGTTGCCATGACTGCTGTGTCCTCCAGTCGTCCCTGACAGAGACCGTCAGATTAGCTCAGTTCTGATCTCTCTCCGTGCACACTCGCACCACAGCAGCTCAACAACCTCATGTGTTTGAGGTTTTCTCTGATTTTGAAGAAAACCAAAGAGAATCACTTGAACCCTCCCAGCAAAGCAGCTCGACATTAATCATTTAAATTCACTGGTAGTAAAACAATATTTCCTCTGTGCGTTCAGCTCTTCTTGTTTGTGACACAGAAGTTTCTTGATACTGGCTGTTGCTGCAGTCCCAGCATGCATTGCTCTACAGTCACCGTGCGGTATGCTGCTGACAGTAAAAACTGAGAGAGAAATTAGAGGATCAATAAAGGAGGAGAGAGAACAGAAAAGCAGCATGAGTGCGAAGAAGACAGGCATGGAAAAATGCTATCCAAACATCTCAACAATTATTCATGTTCTCCAGAGGACTGGGAGGGATGTGAAAATCTTTCCACGGCGTCACTCGCAGACTAATATTTTTACTTCAGTTAAATATATCAGGAGTTCCAATCAAGTGGGAGAAAGAACAGGATGTGCAACAAATATAAAAAGTATACATATTATTACCCACTTGCATGTTCTTAAGACATAAAAACAGAGACAACCACACAAATGGCTGACTTGTTACATCTTTTCTGCAATATTCCAGCAAATAGAAATCTGCAGAAAACAGAAAGATTCATAAATTTAGAATATATTAAATAAATGATGATTTAAAAAAACACTATCACAGCTTTACATCACAGCCAACAGTTTGTGGAAATACCATTTGGCTTTATTACAGAACTAAGACTTCATGAAAAAGTTTAATTCCACACATCTACAACTTCAACTTCAAAAAGGTTAGGATGTGGTAAATGTAAGTAAAAACAGACTGGGAGAATTTGCAAATCTCATAAACCCATATTTTATTCCCAAAAGAACATAAACAACATATCAGATGCTGAAACTGAGACATTTTGCCATTTCATGGAAAATATGTTTTTTACAAGACTTCTTTCACCCTCTCAAGGAGCGATTGGCCAACAACTATCACTATTTAAGGTCAAGATCAAGACTGGCAAGACCACAAGTAAGGCCCCTCTCAGAGTGGCTAATGTGAACAACTAACTGAGTTCAAGAAAGAAAACTCCCACACTTTAAAAAAAAAAATGGAGAAAGCAAATTTTCATTCAAGCATAAGAGTCTCGTGGCCTTATCGTTTGTGATATCAGAACAGCCTGGATCAAGCATCACTGCCAAATCTGACATAGTGTCCTTCAGTGAAGTGTTCTCATATTTTAGCAGTCAGTCCACAGCTCCACATAGTCATAGGATGTAGAAAGTCATTTCCATTTTTTGATTCAGGGTCTGGTTGGAGGTCCCTCATCTAACCCCAGCTTGACACTGTTGAGTACACTTCGGATGGTGAGGCTGAATAAAAATCTATTAGTCACAGAAAACATGCTTTACTTTGTAGACTTTGGACTGAACTATTATGTAATGCTCGCAAAGCTTGAATATTTTAATTTCTGCACAGAGGAACATAAAACACTTTCAATTTGACAGTCAGTATATTTTCATCTCTTGGCAGCCTTTTTGATTTCAGAAAGAAAAAAAAAAGGATAAAGAAATTTGAGTCAACAAATGCACGCACACGAACACACAACGGTCTCCGTCGTGCATTCGACTTGCCATCTTCACACAAGCACAGGCTGTTCTCACATGTACCCACACATTCCCAAATGACTCATCTAAAATAACACAAGAGGCATATCAAAATAGACATTAATACCCTCATGAAAATAAACAGGGAGGCCCAGCAGAAATAAACACTGGTCAGCAGGCTTGGTCCGCAGACCATGAGAGTGAGCCCCTACTGTTAAAATAACAGGCCGAGTACTGGGGCGAAAACCCAGCTGCTTTAAGTGAGCGAGCAGCTCTTCAGGATACCACGAGGTTAATGAGTAATGGGGGCTCTTCATGGAGGCAAAACACTTTAAAATGATTTGAGTTAGCAGGGATATCAGCAACATGTTGGCTGACAGAGGGAGATCGGATTCATGCAAAATAAAGAACTGGTAAAACCAAAAAAATAAATAAAAAGCAAGAGACTAAGAAGAACATTCCTCGCATTGTTTAGTCTCCTGGTGTTATTTTCTTCTAAACAAACAAAATATTTATTATCTTAGGATTTTATCTTAATCACCAACCAGGGATTAACAACCAGCTTTGAAATAAATATCTTTCCGAGCTGTTTTACATACACCACTGGTCAGATTACATATTGCAATAATCATAAAAGCTGGTGTTTAACTTTATACTTGCTCAGTTTAAAAAAGGCACAATTAAGTATGTAATCATAGTTTTAGGTTAAACCATCTTTCCTGTTTTATAAATCCTTTTATTTATATGCTTTATACTGTTTGCTCCACAGTATTTATTTAAATTTTAGCCAAGTCGCTTTGTACATTTGGATAAACAATGCATAATATAGTCAATAAATGTATTAGGATTCATTACATCTGCAATAAGTCTTGTAATTTTCATCAAAAAGTCATCCTTTATAAGCTAGAGCTTTGAAGCAATGCAAACATTCATGCATGAGAAAAGACACATTATTCTGAAACAGACTATTGTGCACAATGAGTATGATCAGTTTGATGAAAAAAAATTCATTAAAAAAAAAAAAGATTATTTCAGGTATAGTCCATAGGAAATGTGCTTTATTGTTGGACTTGTTTCTCTTCTGAAACTGAACTCTACCTAAAGTCTCATACAGGAGACATCACATGCAATAATTCCCAGTGAGCGTACCACGTCCAATCATCAAATATTAGAGGAGCCAGCCCTATTATTCCTTCATTCTTGGAGGAGATGCTGCTTGGTGTGTTGTGCTCTTGCAGAAGTGATGGTAGACCTCACATGTTCTGTCCACAGCTACAACAGCACATAATCAGATTCTGTAAGACTTCATGTTTTACCCAAAGATGTTAAACTACAACAAAAAAAGGAATCCGACAAGGCAAGCCATTGTCAGCTGCTGGTGAGTGGGGTCAATTTGGCATATCCACAGATGCACCACATTCACTTCAAATCAATGAGAGATTTTTCATGGCAGAAAGAGGAACATAGATGATATTTAAGAAGATAAGTCTATAGTGCTTCTTTAAGTAAAAGCTCCTCAAAAAGTTAGTTTGTGGCATCCCAGATGTTTATTTGATCTCTTTCGGGGACGGGGGCTGTAATGCAACTGTGGATGTAATAAACTGGAAAATACAGTTTTATTGTGCTGATGGCCACAATATCCTGATGTTGATCTATAATTTGAAAGATGGGCCTTTCCTTCAGCCCCTGACGCCAATTTAAAAGCAAAAGATATAGTGTTACTGTTCTATGTCCACATGCAACATTGTTACTTTGTCTGGCTCTCTTATAGCCAGCATCTCTCAAAATAATGTTGAATAAGAGCTGTTTGTGATTCATTTTCCAGTTTTCCAGAGTTTTACTTTACTTATTTATTTATTGTTTTAACAAGAATCGTTCAGTCTGTTTGTTAATCTATTATTTCATTTTTCACTATGACTAAAAACTAAATTAAAAAATAATAAGCAACTCCTTTTTAAATCTAGCTGACCTGTATAGGCCGATATTTACAATCTGAATATTTTTTTAAACTCTACAATCTCACTTTCCCTCTCCCTTTCATCTAATCTAAACTCTGGAGCAAAATCGTAAAATGTATAAATGTATGAACCCACGCACTGCTCCTTGACCCATCTGTCCGTCCTATTACAGTTCAGCCGTGCTGTAAACAGCCGAGATGTGAAGTCAGAAAACATGACCCTGAAGCAACCGTGTCGCAGGTGCTCTCTGCAAGAACCGTGACAGCTGTGATATCTCCATATGACAGCAGACTGTGGGCGTATGAGTGGACAGGAGCATGCGTTCATACGCTCAAGCACTGACATGACAGCCGATGCATCCCAGTGTTTGTGCAGCCTTTTGTTATTGTCACAAACTCAAAGCAACAGAGCTGAAAGTCCAGCTGTCTGCCTGAGACGCCATGAGGAGGATATGCTGATGGTTCAACTCCAGACGGGCGAAGCAGAAATAGGCATTTGAAGACAGAATTAAAGCTGTAAGATCAGATTGAACAGTATATGAGTTACAGCCGGTTTTACAGGGAAATGTGTGGTATTTGACTGTAAGCATTAAAGCAAAGGCTAACAGTGTGGGGTGGAGCTGTGGGTGGTGCAGTGAGATGATAATTCATGGATGCAGCATTTTAAGTGACCCCTCCCACGTAACAATAAAAATATGTGTGGTGCGACTTAACAGAAGCAAACAAAGTGCTTGCATGAATTGATTCAAGTTGAGACTGAAGAAAAGAGGATCAACATGAAAAACACAACAACTACCACACAGGACATTTTCATCTTAAAACCTGAAAATATGATTGCATGTTATGCATTAAAAATACCATTTATGATGTAATTGATGCCTCTCTTGTAAGACTTTGATCTCTCCGAGTGTTCAGCTCCACTAATAGCCCTTTTCTTTCTGGTCTCTGCTTTTCTTGCCTCACCAGCAGCTTTGCTGTAAGATGGATGCTTACAAGCAGCAGACAGACATCCGTCTGAGGGGAAGCATGACTGCTGCGCCGCTATCGCCCACTTAAAGATCAATCTGTACCGAAGGCAGCTAAAGTTAGCAACAGCAAAGCTTCCCAGATGTCTCAGGGAAGTGTGGGTCACTTTGAATTCAGCATGTAAGCTGCACTTTAACTGCTTATGTAAGCTTTTCTTTTTTCGTGCACAGCAGTTGCTATTTAGATGGCAAAATCAACAAGTTTTCTCACTGTAAAATGATCATATTTATAGTTATGTGTCATCTTGATTTCAAGTGAAACTTGAAACATCTCTACATTTTACCATTTTGACTTTAAATAGCATTATTTTTTAAATAAAGCTCTGTTGTGGTGCAGTGGGAATATCAAAACTAAATTTCAAACTTAGGTTATTTTAGAGACATTTTTTTGTCTTAAATGAAAAATAATCTAAGTATACTTGCAGATTTTTTTCACTTGTATTCTAAAGAGGGAAAAAACAAATTTAAATACATTAAAGCAGCATAAAGGTTTTTTATTTCATGTTTTTTAAGCATCCATCTCAGTTTCATTTAAAGGAATATTTGATTAATGTCTAACTTAGGTGGTCTCTCAGACTTACTAATAGAAAAAAATAACCAAATAAACTTTAGATTTCTATCTTAGTCATATTTTGTGATAACTATATATCCCCGTCCAGCACATCAATAACAAAGAAGCAAGCTCACACAGTGGGAAAAAAATAAAATAAAATGAGGTAAAAATGAATTCATCTCCATGCTTGTTGGGGGATCCCGTGAGTTAAACACTGCAAAATGTCCTTTGTGCTCTTTTAAAGGTAGGGTAAGCGCTTTTGGAAAGCCTTCTCCCTGACGGTCCGGTGGGGGATGATCTGGGTCAGATGATTCTGCTCCTCTAACAATCTCGTGTCTAAATGGAACTTTTAAGTAAAATTTTGCAATGGCTATCTGATCACAATGGACTGAGGAACATATACATATCCCTTTTAAATATGATACAAAACATCGTAACTTTAGGACTTAGTTGTTAGGTGCTGCACTTTGAAGGTGGTGTCTTCAGGTGAAGCAAAGCTTTGGTGACACACTTGATGTACTGTTAAGTGACTATAGGAAACATTACGGGTGTGAAACATTAACGTTAGGTGTTTCATGTCAGAGAAGAGCATATGTTTTTATTTTAAGGCTGCCTCAAAACATTTGATGAAATACCTGCCTTGTGGCTGCGTTTGTCTCCTCTACTTTTGAATTAATCAGCTGTTCAATCAAAACAGAGAAGGCAGCAGGCAGGAGGGTCGTAGAGAGACAGACACTAAAATGAAGCGTTTCAGACAAAAAAATGAACAAGAGATGCAGCAGAAATATTTAGGAATAGTAATACATTTTTAATTTTAACATTAAAATTTAAAAAACAGTATAAAACCTATGAATAAGTATAATTTCAAAGCTGTTTTTTAAAAATTATTTTAAAGTTGGAAATTTGTTTTGAACCCGTGAACCCTTTTGAATTTTTCATTTTCAGATAAAATGCACCGTACATTTTACAGTGGACAGAAACACAATAATATCATGATGAGGTCAATCTTCTCAGGAGGACAGAGTTGGAGCAGGTTCTCATGAACAGATGGCAGCCATATTTCCATCTACGTGCACTTGGCGCTGTGCTGACACTACAATCCATCCAACCGTACAGAGAAACGCCAGGCTGTAATCCAGAAACGTTCATGAGAGAAGCACAGTCCGTAATACGTTTGCGGTCGGTGATGGAGGGGTATGCAATACAGGAGTGTGTGTCATACACTGAGAATTTTCTTGCCACTTCCTCCACCCACACAACTTATCCCATGTAAAGACACCTGCTGGTGCTTGCTTCGGAAAACAGCAATAAAAGAAAGATTTGTTTCGATAAACCTGCTTTATGGTGCTGAACAACCTTGTTTGCCTTGTTTACCCAAATAAAATCTGACTAATATTGAAAAATAACCACTTATAGTCAGAAAAATTTAGACAGCCTTGATTCATTTGTATCAGTGAAATGATGGAGAAATCCTAAGCTGGTATACTGAACCTGTCCCAGTATGCTAATGCATTTATTCCTGCTCAACTTGTGCTATTAAATCCTGATTATAATACAGTACAATTTATGATGTACAAGTCTCATTAAGTACAACTGTCAATCTAAAGTTCTCTAAAAGGAAAAGCATGATATATTGCATTTTTAGTGGAGTTGCTGATGAGTATGAAGCAAAACAACTTTGGGGCAAAGAAACATCTGGACTGACAGAGCTCGTCTGGGATCGATCGATGTTGATGCGTTGTCCAAAAACTCACTATTAGGCATCTGCTGCCATTCCAAAGGGCTGGACTGACCTGAGTCAAGCACGTTTTCTTGACCAACTTTATCCTGACCTCCTCGGTTTGTCTGTACACGCAGCATGATCTCGCTCAGATTGTAAAATGCACATTTCTGCAGGAGCAATGGTTTATGTTTGGGATTAATGCACTAAAATTCTGTTATTTGTCAGGAGAGGTGGGTCTTTATGAAGGAGCATGGTGGAAAACAGCAGCTTCTGCCTTTCTTAGGTCTAACCTCTCATAATACATAACATCACTTGGGGCTTTCTGTGTGAAGTTGTGTGTTCTCCCTGCAAGTAAAAGGACTTTATTCACACAAAAATCCTGTGAGGGTAAGTGTGTGGATTTAACTTTCCTCTTGCGGAGCACCATCTTGGACAGCCTCCAGCCCCCCGGCGACCCTGAACAGGTTGAAGCAGGTACTGAAATAAATGAATTCATCAAGGGGATAAATGTCCATAGATGATCACAGCATGAGAAGAGAGCAGCCACATTCTGCAGACTTGCCGCTCCGCATACTTGTCTGAATTAATGTTTCGTTTATCAGCTCTGTGAAATGACATGCAGCCAAAGCCAATTATCTCAAAATGGACACAATAACAATGACCAGAGTCCTTTTGACTTGAAGATCAGCTTTTCCCCCCGGGCAGTACAGGAAATAACACAACTGAATAAATAAATGACCAAATATAAAAAAAAAAAAAAAGTCCATTTATGTCCCACAGTTGGATAAATCCCTGATTTTTGAGCTCGAGACCATGATTTATCATCAAATACCTTAAAAACAAACAACAACCAGTCACGCCAGCCTCAGCTGAACTTTGTTTTTTTCCTCATTGATAAAAAATATTAAAATACAGTAGTTAACAGAATCGAGCCCAGCTGAGTCTAGACACATCCTCACATACAGTAGCTGCTACACGTGGCATGACTGTAGACTCTTAGCATTGTTTATTCATCCGTAATGAGACGGAAGTCACTTACACTCGATTCATCTCAAGAACCCTTGAGGGGATTCCAGCCCGAGGCTGAAATACTGCAATAACAGATGGTAGCAGTAATTATCATGGATTTCACCTGAAGTATTTAACACCTCAGCAACTACTATCAGCAGATGGCTCTATCAATGCAAGAAAAGAGCTAAATGCACAACAGCGAGACATACAGATTTACCGCATGTAAAGGTTGCCAACGTGTGGAAGAAAAGCCTCTGCATGACTAATGGAATCAAATATTAATTTTCTGAGGGTGTGTAAAAGGTCCCACAGCTGTCTTCAGTGAGCAGAGTGAAATAAAACACTGAACTGAATTTTTGTAACCTTTTGAAACTCCCTGTGAAAACACCACTTTTGCTCAGCACGGTGCTGTAAGTCAACCAGAGGTTAATGGAGATGCGGTCCTGGAAGGAGCAGCGTCGTCCTGACCTTCGGAAACGACAAATGGCGCAGTCTTATTTACTGAATGGATGACAAACACCACCACTTTCGCCAAAAAGACAAAAAAGCACAAGTTTGATCTGACATGGCTGATTATTTCTGTGCTCACTTCTTCGCCTGCAAGCCTCGTAGCGGGACCAAGTGTAAGGCTGATTTTACCACCTTGTCTCATCCAATAAACAAGCTAATTAAAGTGCAGGCATGGAAATGACAAAAATGCCTTTGTTTGGCATTTAAAGCTAATGAGGAATGACATGCATTTCATTATTAAGACTGAGAATGGACCTTTCAGACTCAATCTTTGTAAGCTTTCATAAATAAGAGTCCTGATTAGCTTTCTCATCAGTAAGCAAGACAATAAACAAGACGGTAATGTTAATTTAAAAGTCAGTCCATTTTTTTCCGGGTAGTAAAGGATGTGTTTTGTTTTAATGCTTAAAATTGAAGTTGTGGATAATAAACAGGAATGCAAGAAGCTGCCAGAAGCAATATTACCATTACTTGGTGATATAGAGAAGACAGCTAGAGGATGCACATCCTGAACATAATCTCAAAAACCAAGTTGTCCAGCTGTTCTGATCAGGGTGAAATCTCAGCTGTTGGGGAGCTTTGATATCAAGCTTCGACTCGGCGTGACTGACTTCAGCACAGATACTGCCGTTCTAAAAATAGATTTCAAGGACACTGACGGGTAAGTTGACAAAGTGAAACGCTATCTCCCAGTGTCCGAAGAGCAATTCTGCATCCGTTATTTATCAATACTGAAGCGCGGTGGTTTGACTCTTAATGCAGCCGGACGCTTTTCACAGACGAATTCAGGACATCTTCGGTTACAGCCGGTTTGTGTTCGAGAAGCTATTTAAGCTTTAATAAAGTGGGAACAAACGTGTCAAACTCGCCAAATGAATACCTGCTTGTTCTTAAATAAACACAAAACACACCGCCAGAGTCACACACCCATTTTTTCTCTTTTTATTCAGTGATAAATAATTTCCTATGATCATAGGCTTTATGTGTAGACATCCGATCAAGGCAAGAGACAAATTGGAGGGCACACACGTTGCCACCATTAGAAAATAATAGCTGAAACAAAAAACAAAACAAAAAAACAAAACAATGAGGTAAGAGGTTCTCTTCTTTTTTTTAATATATAAATTGGTGGTGCTTCTATGTCTGTTACCTATACTGTTGAATGCACAGTGCTTCCTAATAGAGAAATCCTGCCTTTTGTGTCTGTACATTATTAAACAAAAACAGGTCATGGCACAGTACTAAACCAAACGAGGCAGAGCGTATAGTTTAGAAGTATACATCATCAAACCGAGATTAAGAGAAGCTGAGCAGGAAACAGAAATAGAAAACAAAACTCTAAGACTTTGCGACTGAGCGACTGCAAATGTTTCCACACACTCAAACACACTTTTCCGAGAGAGAAAGTGTGTCCATAGCATATATGATCACACACTGTTGGAAATAAACAGGATGTTTATGAGTATGTTAAAGAGAAGCAGTGATTAAGTGTTTTGAAGAGGATTAATGAGTAACTCTTCCAATGAGCCGCAAAGTGTTGGCTGCTTCCAGCTAGGAGCTGTTGCAGTTACTTATGGATTAGTCTAACTTCTCAGATGGAAGACATTTGACATGGTGCGTGTTTTGAGTAATGGCCTAGACAGACTGAAAGTCTGCAAACTGTGTGATCCATCTCCTATCTGGGGGGGGGGTTTGAGGAAATATCTGAGTTCATATGTAAATACATAAATCCTACCTCTGGATGCCATTATCTTTTGCATCAAACATCCATCGAGAGTTTAGAACCTTTTTGTTAAGTTAATGCATGAACAATTCATTTTGATGGTAGAAGTTTGTGTACTGAAGCAAATGAACCATTTCTTTAGGTCTGAGCAGAATGATGCATTCAAAGGACCGTGGGATTTTAGAACTCCATCATTTCTTGCCTCTGTGTTTTAGAAAGAAAAAAAAAACAGGACACTTAAAAATAATTTTAAGAAAGAATGAAATGTATGCAGGTTTTTGCTTAAATTGTTCATAATCTGGCAATATGAGAAATGACCTAAAGTGCACTAAAGGCTTCATTTCTTTTATTTACTTATCTGTCTAGTGACATTGCATGTGTGACCTAAAAACAAAACAAAACTAAACTAAAAAAAACTAAAAATATGGAGTTAAAGCCATAGCCAACAGCTAACTAAAGCAATTTCATACATGAACATCAGAGGACGTCAGGAGAATCAGTTCCAGAACCGCCTTTTAGCTCTCAGAACCGGTAGTACAGAGGAGTGGTGTATGAACAGCACACACGAGGCAAAAGATGATAAACAAAAAGCAGTTGCACATTGCAAACACACAGGATGCCTGTTGTGATGACAAACTTCATCATCTTACACAAGTGGCCTCCATGAATTCACCTGAGAATATTTTGTGTCGTTGTGGCTAATGCAGATATTTGTGTTCTCACATCCAGCCTCTTTGTCAAATGTCTAAAAACGTTCAGACTGCCATGCATTTATGAAAATGGTTAAATTGACTCCATGGTGACATATATTCTGCTTACAACCTCCAGACAGTGAAAGTTGGACAAGTTAAATCAGCTTGTCTTGATTTTTTATACCTTCTAGTGCAGAAATATCAATACAATGCTATATATTCAAATTTCATTGGAAGGATTCTGATAAGAAGTTTAAAATAAATTATTTTTTCACTCTCTAGGAGCTTATATTATCTGATGTTGTTGAGATTAATGTAAAAGATAATGACAACCATAACAGACAATAGCAATAATTGCTAGATTATTACAGCACAGAGAGTGAAAGTGTGTGTGAGTGCGTGTGTGTATGTATGTGTGTGTGTGTGCGTTACATTCACAGCCCTCTCAAGCAGCACACCGAGGCACAGCCCCATGTATGGACCTGACCTGCAGTCCCAGTGCCTTCACTGTTGCACAAAACAAGACTTAAAACAGAAATAAGAAAGAAAGAAAAAAATGCTCTTGGCTCACCTTTTCCCTATCAGACATTAAAGGAGAATACCACTTATTTCAGCATTCACATGTTACTTTCACACCAAATCAATACTGTCAACAAAACAGGGGTCTTATCCCAAGCCCCAAAAATACAACACTGAGTACATGTCCAACCTTAGAGAACATTTTGGAAAAGCGACTGTGCACATGGCTATGTTGTTACAAACTCAAGACGAGTACAAGATGACTATCCCTTAAATTCACAGTCACTGGCGAAGGATGTACATCAGCTGGATGGTTTAGCTGAGCTGTCTACACTAGTAGTTTGTTGTGGTTTGCATGAATAACATTATGCATGGTCTCAGGTTGAGTGGCATTCTCCTTTATGGTGCTTGACCTCCTGTTCTGCTCCCTGGGAGGCCACCCTAAGCTGCTACCTGCTCTTAACTATGAGCTGGGTGAGACAAAGAGGGAGCACACCTGCATCCACCTCTCACCCGTGGCAGGTCTCACATGTGCACCAAAACAGCTGGGAGTACAGCTGATCTACTCAACTGCACACCTGGGGATGAATGATATGGCAGACTCGAATAAGTCTTGCTCCCAAGTCACTTTCAGAATAACCCCCACCCACCAAATTAATTTCAAGGATTCAGTTCAGTGAACCTCAATAACACTTGAACTACTTCAGTGGAAATACGGTGGGTTACAGAAGGGGAGAAGAAAAAAAAAATACAACAACAGAAAAACACAAAACTGAAAATAGCAACAAAAAGCCAAAAATAGCAACAGGAGCAGTCGTGATGGAGCAGAAGTGTGCTGAAGGGTAGCGGGGTGGGCGGCTGGGGATCAAGTCGGGGAGTGGCTGTAGTGGTCCTCAAGAAATGTGCGCCAGCATTGTGGCTGCGGTTGCCATGACAGCGGCACATTAAGCACCCTTTCCTACAGAACAACAATGGAGATACGGCTGTATCTGAAATCTGCAGTGGGGGGGGTGTTGCGACAGCCTCAGCTGTGCTCACACTCCTCCGCCCTGTTGTGCCCATGTCCCGTTATAGTGTTTTGTTCATTAATTCATTTTCATTTAGTTAGGTTCTCCATGGTGCTGCGGTCCCTTGACACATAAGCAGAGACTTCCCTGTTTAGGCTTCTGGCTAGAGTTTGTTGTGTTTGATTTTCAGTCATTGTGTTCTTTTAAATCCAATAAAATTTTCAGAGCCTCTTCTGTCAGTCCAGAGGCAGGCTTGTTGGAGTCCTCAGCCTGGAAGGCAAACTTTGCCTGCAAACAGCAGTCCCACTATGGTGAAGAAGATGGAGAGGACGAACAGCACATACGAGGAGCCGACCACTGTGTTGTTGGGCAGCTTGTACGGCTGACCTCCCACCTCGTTGATATAGAAGCCTATTGGGAAGATGAGTGCCGCCATGCAGAACAGGATCACTGGAGGGAAGAGAGAGAGAGAGAGAAAGTTAATAACCTAGATACTTTATAATGACTGAAATGATTGCAGACTAAATAAATAACGAAACCAATGTATATCATAGATCTATAATAGATATTCCTAAAGTGACCACAAAATGTGGTTGTATAAAGCAAAAGGGTATTGTAGTCTGCATGTGTGTATATTTGCATTTATTTGTGCTTGTTTAGAGTCTCTGCAGTTGTTCTACATCTCTTCTGAGTTGCTTGCATTGGTTTGTATTGGTTGAGCAAGACGTTCTGCACCTTTGCACTCATTTGGCCTTGTTTTGTGCTTATTCTGTGTCTATTTTTGGACTCTATAGATGTCTCGTTTCTTAGTCTGGTTCTCTTTGTGGGTCATTTAACTGTGGCTCTCATGTATCTTTCTGGCTCCCAGCATGTGCCCTGTAGGCCCATTCATTTATCCATGTTTCTAGGTCCTACATACAAAAATCATTTCAGGGGCATGGTTGTGTGAAAGTTTAAAAGGAAGAAGAAAAAGAAAGTAATCAATAACCACCAAAGAGAGTACTGAAACGCTTCTACACTTCCCCAAACTGGCTTCAGACAATTAAGCATAAGGTATCTGAGCAGAAAACAGATAGTGATTATAACAAATTCAATTTCATTAAGT
This sequence comes from Zenarchopterus dispar, assembly GCA_028564865.1. Lineage (NCBI taxonomy): Eukaryota > Metazoa > Chordata > Actinopteri > Beloniformes > Zenarchopteridae > Zenarchopterus > Zenarchopterus dispar. The sequence continues at coordinate 9,204,618 of JAOWBL010000023.1, forward strand.
TTGTTAGTGAGATTTAAAAAAATGTACCTTTTAAATTCCTTTGAGGGAACATTTACAAAAAAAGGGGGTGGAGGTGCTCTAGGTATCCAGCATTCACCTTTCTTCCTTGTGTTTTAAAGTTTTACAGCTGGGAGGAGGAAGCAATGACTGGCATTTATGTGCTGGTAGTTGTCAAATACAGATGGTGTATTATTCTCGATAAGTAGTAGAGGAAGCAAAAAAGAGCAGTTGTACAAAATGGTTACAGTTTAATTTCTAAACATTCATTTGAACAGTTACTGAAGGCAGAAGTTGGAAAAGGCCTTTCAGTCTAAAACATTTCTGCAAGAGCAAGAACTGGAGCATCTACTGAAAAACAGTAAATCAAACACACATATTACGAGATGATAGATGAAACCCTTTAGAGAAGGAGTTGAGAATTTATGACTCACCGGTGTGAACAGCTACTAATAGAAGGTTAATTTATTTTATAACATTAAATTATTGCATAAAATTCTGTTTACTTGTATAATAAGACAAAGCTATGCACAGTGAATCTTAAATACCACTTAGATGGCTCTTTTAACCTAGTTATTTCACCATCATGTCTGATGCTGCCAGAGAGGAAGCTATGTTTAGAGTTTGGGATTTAAGGCAGCTGTGAGAGGCACCACCTCCTTCACCGACCCCTTTTTGCTGTTGATATCAGATAAATCAGCAAACCAGAAACCAATTCAGATGCAACATTTAAAACCCATCAAGTAAAGGTCCTGAGTTTCTAACAAACCTTGAATGAAAGCGCAAATGGGCATGGATTTAACATTCATCTATTAAGTCAGACTGCTGAGACAATGCTGATGACATGGTGCGCTTAAATCAAATTTTTTTTTACCTATATTAAAACTTCAGTTGAATTACTTGTTTTCAAAATTATGATTTTCTATCATTTTTTAAACCTTGGCAAAAATGAACCATTTTGCTCTAAATTCAGTGTTGAAATAACTCACCAAGCAATGTGATTCGAAGCCAACTTCATGTAGTGCGTTGCCATGGCAACTTACAGGCACTTAGAAAATGCATGCATGTCTTATGCCCTCTGAGACTACATCCAAATTATTACCTTTTCGTTTTAAAAAGTAGAACTGTTACATTTACACCTGGCATTTACACTTGCAAATTCAACCCTTTAAAACAGATTTTTTTTTTTTTTTGTCCACTGCCAATCCTGTTCCAGTTTGTAAACTTAACTGTTGTTATTTAATGTTGGTGGACAAGGCCAAAGCATTTGAAAGCGATGATATAGCTGAACACATTCACTTTATGACGTGGGCTTCTGTCTCAATCACATGACCATTGCTGGGAGATGACACGCAGGTGCGCTGTAAGTGCAAAAACAGACTAGAGATGGAAAAGGAAGCACCGCTAACTGTGTTGTTCTCGGCATCAGCTCTTATGCACAGAAAATGTGCATTTAATAATACTCCAACTGCCTATGTGTGCAGGAGGAAAGCCATTACAGAGAGCAATCTGCTGCAAAGTTATTTCCAGTGGAGTTTTCAGGCTGTTTTCGCTTGTGTGTGTACGCTATTGAGCATAGATGAATATTGATGGAAAAAGCTGGTCATCCAATTCAATTCAATAACACTTTGTTTGAACCCCCAAGGAAATTATATAGGTTCAATGTATCCAGATGGTTAGAGGACCTAATTTATTGGGTAAGTGACATCACAGAACCTAAACCTCACCAACTAAAGCTACTCGAGATCATAACATTGCCTCTATAGGTTTGATGGGTAGTCACTAGGCATGATGGGTAACAACTACTGTCTTACCCTGATGTACTCATCACTCTGGAGCAAGGTGACGTTAACGATTTTTTTACGTTGCTACAAAGAGTTCAATATTTACACTGCTGAGCAAACTGAAGCTTATTTTAATTCAGTGATAAATAGTTTTCTTAAGGTCACACAGCCTCTTGATTTCTCTTCACTATGTATATGTTAAGTTCTCTTACTTTATCTATGAACCAATGCCATTAATTCAGCTGGTGATTTTCTTAGATTAAAGTTTCACTAAACATTTAAGTGATCTCCAGTCAAAATCATTCAAGATTTTCTTTCAATCATATTTCTGGCCTAAAAATGGTGATTCAGTGCTCTCCTTCCAGGTTTCAATAATGCACCGATCAGTTCTTAACCCCATTTTAGTACTTTCATCTCTCTTTTCCACAGCCACGGTATGTGTTTTCCAACATGGCTGTTTAAGGAACGAGAAGCTCCTCGCACCATCAGTTAGGGTTAAATAACTTGCTGCCAGATGAAACATATTAATCACTGTAGTGCTTTTCCAATAGAAGGCTCTCAGCAATTTGCTTAGTTGAATCCAGGTGGTGACTTTTTCTTTTTTCTTTTTTTTTGGCAAGGCAATGCATGCTGTTGTTTCAAACAATTCTAATAAGAACTTGTCACGTAACAAATAATTAGGTATTGAGAGTGCAATGAGTGGTGAACTTAAATAGCCAATATTGACTGAATAATTCACAGAATAACAGATTTTGCCAGCATTCTTCTTTTGGTTTATTTCCATCACTGATACAGTTTCCTGTCAGTTACAAACACCTGTTTCTCTTGATTTATGACATGAAATTTAAGCATTTGGAGTAGGAAATACTTGAAATAATACATCACATACCCACCATCAAGGAGGTGCCCTTTATCTCTGACTCTGTTTTTAAGTTTTGTTAAACTGAACCTTCACTGTCTTGGTACACAGTAAACTAAGCAATTATTATGCTGATATTTTTTTTATTTTCCAGCTATTAAAAGAGAACCTAGGACACAGGATTTGTGAAGAAAACTAAAAAAATTTTTGGATATAATGCCTAAACTGAAGCTTATTCATGAACTGCTCCTAAACTGTCAACATGGTCTAGACATATTCCTGATATCTAAGAAGTAAAATATATTGGCCATTTAAAAAATGTTGATAACTCAAGAAAATATTCCCTGCACCTGTAAACAACTTCTGACCCCTCAGCTTTACTTAAGACCCTTTGATGGTGCCCTTCCCAAATGATCTGTGTATACAACCACAGAAATCCAAAAAATACTTGCTGCACATATAAACACGTGCTCACTGCAGATGTTTGTTGACCAAAGGTGTGCAAGCTCAGCAGCAAACACCTGCCCAAACACAGATTTGTGTTATTTTTTGATTTTTCCTACACAGCAGGAGGACAGGTAATGTGCAACAATATTTGAAGATATACAATAACATGTTTTCAGGATTTTAACAGTCACAATTCCCTTTTTGCCTCTTATGTTTTTCCACTCTATTTAAATGTTCACATAAACCTTTCACAACAATAAAAGACAGGCTTCCTCCACAGTAAATGTTTTGCTAACCTCTAATAAATATCCTTGGACAGAAGACGTAATTTCAGTTTTGAATGTATATGGAAATTTTATGTGTGGTATGTTTTTGTGGGTAAATTCAAATGATTATTAAGAACTCCAGATTAAGTTCAATATTCCCCACAAATGCAGACTGGGACTAATTAAATGTTTCTCTGCGAGCCACAATAAGCACTGTTAGGACCATAGAACATCTGTGAGTCCAATTGTATCACCTTCTGAAATGGAGATGATCATTCATGCCTTCACACTTCGATTATTGTAACCCTATTTTCAAATGTTTGAGTAAGAAGTCACTGGAACATCTTCAGGTTGTCCAGAACGGTGCTGCAAGACTAATAACAAAATCTTCCAATCATTCCCATGTCACCCCTTTACTAATCCAGCTACACCAGCTCCCCATTCATTACAGAGTGCATTTTAAAATTCAGGTTTTAACATACAGAGCTTTTAATGATCATCTTATATGAGAGACCTACTGCAGCCCTATATCCCTAGCAGGTACCTGAGATCATGTGATCAGGGTCTGGTAGTTGGGAAGCAAACGTGGCTGAAAATCCCTTAACTCTGCGATCTCTTAAAAAGTAGCTAAAACATGTATTTTTAAACTTGCTTTTGCTTAGTTTCATCTGCTTTTATATGTTATGTTTTGTCCTGTATTTTATTGTGAAGCACTTTGGGATTTTTATCTTGAAAGGTGCTATATAAATGAAATTTTACTTACTTCCCTACTAACTCAACAAGCATAAAGAAGCTAATTAAATGTCAAGCTTTCTAATCAGCTTTCTTTCTGACCTATTATTTTCAGGCAAGTTGAAGCCAAAAGAATATGCTGAAATACAAAAAAAAAAATAACCTTAGTAAAAGTCATGTCTGGTAATAACTCCATGTTTACATGAGATGCACAATACACCAAACTCAACATTTACATCCTCAGACAAATGCATTACATAAAACCCATGTGCTTTCAGATTGTGTTTGTTTCAACTGTGCCCAAGTGGAATAGATTAAGGATTCAGTGGTTTTGAGAGAAAAGGCTTTTGTCAAAGCAGAGAAGCATCAACAATAGAAGCATATACTGACCAGATGCACTAAACAGGCCTGTGAAGACCACCTCAGGAGGAAGATTATAAAATACATCTCAGAAAAGGTTTGTCTGCATTTGCAATAAGACAATCAGCTTGAATAGTTTGCAAGCTGCTGTTTAAGAGTCCAATGTAAAGTGCGTATTAGAAGAATCTCTAAGAATTTAGGTCCGCTCGTGTAATCCAACACTCCCTCCATGAGGTCATTCAAGTCAACAGAGACCAGGTTACCACGGCACATGTTAACGTGTTCTCCGCTTTCCCGTCTAACCTAGTTTCGTAAGTGACAGAGGATGCACTCATGTGTGAGCCCTGAGACCAGCTTCAGCACTACTGGGATTAATTAGCTCAGTATGTTGGCCACATGGGAAGAATCATTAATTCATAACAGGCATCCATAACAATAACAGTGAGCATATTGTGGTGTTCCACTCAATGCATAAAAGGTGTGTTTAGCAGCAGCAGAGCAAAACAGAGGTCAGGAGTGAAGTCATCAGGGAGTTATTTAAGAAGATTCAGAAAAAGGTGGTTGTGACTGAAAACCTAAGATGCTATTAATTAGAACCATTTTACCTTTTCATTTTTCGTCTCTTTTTTTTTTCTGACAAAATTTTAACTAATGATGATCCAACTGAGGCTGCTTATCCAACACAAAATGACATTAAGCAACAAAGCAGCCTGAATGACTTTTGAATCAATGATCAATGGCCATGGACCACTTATGAAACAGGCTCATGTAATTAAAAATAACTCTCAATGACGCACCTAGTTTTCCTCTACTTTGGAGCATCATACCTTCATGAACTCTTTGTAGCAGCATCAATGAAAGTGGACAATATATTTATTAAGCAGCAATGTGACATTTTCCTGGTGTGTGCCACATCAATTCTTAATTATAATCTTGTTGTTCAGCAAAGACTGTTTGTACTTGTTTCCACTTGCTCCCATTAACCCATATGGAATAAGGAAAAATGCCCCCTTGGAGTGCAATGCAAGGAAACAGTTATTTAACCCTTTACAGGGCAGTCAATAAAATACTTGAAATTCCCAAATTTCAAAATGGTTACTGGAGAATATTAAATGACCTCTATTAACTTTGTAAAAAATGTATAATAACCATAGAATGTAGTTCTTTTGAAGTTATCAAATATGGTCACTTGCTATGTAAAGGGTTAAGAAAGGGTAGGGCTTGTTATACTAACATTGCTAATACTGCTAAAGAAACTGTTATTAAGAACAGCCTACACTTACAGCTGATAGAATTTCACTACATAGTAAACCATCTGAAGGAAGTTTATCACAACTAATAATTTGTACCGTGCAAGCTTGTACTGCAGTCAAAATCTCCCCGTCCAAACCAAATCCAAGTTTCAACCTAACAGGTTGAAATTTTTTGACAAATGTAAGGCAAATAATGAAAACGCACAACTAACTCTGTCAGGGGTTCTCTTCGTTTTTATAATTCATGATTACTTACACTTGATAACTTATGCTGAATTCAGCTTGATTGTGCTTTATTAATCCCTGAAAGGAAACACTATCTTTCCAGTAGTCACATTACAGTCATTCGAGAAGGTTATAGAAGTGGGCAGGAATGACCTGCACCAGTTTTTAAGGAAGCAAACTTCATTGATGGATTGATTTTCCAGTGTTATTCTGTTAACTACTTTCACCAGGTTGACTGTGAATAAAAACCTTCTGTCTTGTTGAATGAGTAATCAAGTACATGCTTAATTCATGTGAGATCAGAAACGGCCCTTGATTATCCAATCAGATGCTACATGCTGTGAAAAAGAATTCACAAGTGCAGGTTGTTTGGAAGAGCTGCATGAAGAAGCATCTACTCTCCAAACAGAAACATAAGGGGAAAGGTGACTGGCTTTACAGACATAGGGCAGGAGCATCTTGGAGTCACTGAAATAATCATAAACTCCTCTATACATTCATAATGCAGGCAAAAGCAACCCAAATCTTTTTTTTTTTTTTGGGCCCATATCTGATATTTTTTGTTTTGGCTGCCCGAATAGCTCAAATGACACAAAATCTGATTTTTCACATCAGATCTGACTCTGATACTGCACCCCCAACAAATGACTTCAGATGAGATTAAACTCTCCACTACAGACTTACAGAAGATATACAACATCTTGCTGTAAACACTAAAAGACTTAAGCATCCTCAAGAAGTAAAATCTGCTCTCTCCTTTCTTATAAACAGTATCAGTGTTGTATCTCCAATTCAGTCTGCTGTCCAACTGAACACTGAGGTATTTATACTCCTCCACCACCTCCACTTCTCCCATGATGTTAAAACTATTCGACTTAATCCTGGCTCTCCTAAAAGTCCACTTTGCTTTGTTCACATTGAAGATGAGCTGATTGTTCCTACTCCCTGCCACAAAACAATCCACCAGTTTTCTGAACTCAGTTTTTTGTCCATCACCCACAACTGCAAAGTCATCTGAATATTTCTACAGTTAAAAGTACTCCAACTTGTACTGGAAGTCCAAGGTCTACAGCGTGAAGAGGGTGAGAGTACAGTCCCCTGTGGTGCTCATGTGCTGCTGACCACCTGGCCAGACACACACCCATTCAGTCTCACATACTGTGGTCTGTTTGTCAGATAGTCAGTAATCCAGGGGACTGTGGAAGTATCTAACTGTGTCTTCTGGAGTTTCTTATGTAGTAATGCAGGGTGGATGGTGTCAAATGCACTGAACATGTCTCTGGACAGATGATGACACCATCACTCCACTGTTTAAAATTATAATTTGTCTACTTCCATTGCAAAAAAAACTTCAAAAAGAAAGTCAAACATGCTCGCTGCTGCTGCACCTTCACTTACATCATTCCACCTGACGTATGGCATTTGACGTTAGTTCGTCTTACTGCATGTGTGGGTCACTTAAAACCAGAAGCCTGTTCACAATGAAGTCAGATATAAGATACATTTATAATAGTAATGTGAACTATATATATATATATATATATATATATATATATATATATATATATATATATATATATATATATATAAGCATTAAGACTTGCACTGACTGTAGTGTGTAATCAAATGTGAGGCTATTTGTCCAAAAGTTAAATTGTCATGAAAAACTGACTCATGCAACAGGAAAATGACACCAAAAACACAATCAACTGTTCAGCAAATTGGCTGGAATAGGGAAAATAAATTTGAAAAAAAAAAAAATCAAGGTGTTGCACTAGCAAAGTCAAAATCTAGCCATCAAGCTGACTGAAATACAGGACCTTAAGAGAATTAGGCATAAACCAACCAAAGTAACATTATAAAGATGAGTGGGCCCAAATTCCTTCAAACCTTTGAATTGAAATGTTTCCCATCTTTTGTAGAAAACTTTTTATCTTTTTTTTTTTCCCCTCCTTGGGGGCGGGGGCTGTCCTTCATTTAGACAGGCACCACAGCAAAAGGGTGACAGATCAGATGCCAAATAAGACAGCCTTTTACTGTATTAAATGTATGCATCTTAATCAGTTGGCCATCAACATCCACCTTCATTTTTATTCTCATTTTTCATGATTTTGTGAACAGAGCCATGGGGACCACTCTGCATAATGATAGTTTGACAAGATGATATTATAAACCTGTTTAATAAACACCAGCATGGCTAATAATGTGTGATTAAAGATGCTGATGTGCCTTGTTAACTGCACTCACTGCTCCAGATGGTCTTGTATATCATATCTGTCAGAGGTTAATTAATCAAAACAAGGCAGAATTCAAATACAAAAGACATGTCTGTAGTCAAGTTAGTGAAAAATGTTCTTAACACAAACATAGGCAAATACAGACAAACCTAAATCAACATAGTGGTTTGTGTTCGTGGTTTTCTTGTCCTTTAATACTGCTCTTAGGTAGCTAACAAGTGTGCATGTAAATTACTCATTTTAACTATGAACATATGACAATGTGTAAATACCAAAAAGTGCACTGTAAATAGCAAAGTAACAGGGTTTGTCCATCAATAAACTAGTATAAGTCATTGTTGAAGTTAAGTCAGAGTTCATAATGAGTTACTCAGTGAGACATTTACGACAAATAAAAATAATAACTGGGGTTATGATTAATACATAAAGAAACAAATGTTTGACTTCCTACATTGTTGTCACCATATTTTCTGTAGTTACTGGTGATGCATTGTCAGAACGTATTATTTATCCAGATCAAATCCTCCTACACAGGTGACCCTCATACTTTAGGAAACATTGCTAGCATGCATTTATGCAGAGACAGAGGTGACTCTGTGCCAGTCACACAAAGCTGTCCATTGAAATGACTGTGCTGATGGCCTGGAGCCAGTTACACTACAGACTGCCCACCTCCTCTCAGACTTCATCACCTGTTTGCCTCGCATGAATCATTCTCGTCTGTTTGCCACCAATTCCACTTTAATCTTCTGTCGCCTTTCCAGCTGTGTCTTTACATTGGCAGCTCCTACTTTAAAACCCGCCTTGCTTTTGACTTCTGCAAACACAATTATTCACTCAGCTTGCCTGAGTGTATAACTGTAAACCTATACTCATGTTCTCACCTAAACTCACTTGAGAGATAGAGACAGATCAAAGAATAACCATCAATGTCTGAAACATCAACTAATAGGGTCATTAATGGGGGAAAAAACAGAAGCCTAAAGATTAGATCTCCTCAAAATCCTTCCTTAATTTCTAAAATAAATGATAAGATACAGACTTTTCCAGGTTTCAGTTGTTTCTATGTATCACATGCTCAAACAGACTCTGGGCCTTTAAAACCATAAACCCCTTAAATATTATTTTTTTCTGACAAAACATTATGCTCTAAATGTTTAAAAGGAAAATGTAATGTACTTTCTAGTAATATACTGCATGCCATATGTAGCAAATTGAAACTTAAGAGGACAAGGGTGACAACTCTTCATGGTTGTCATGACAACCTTATTTTATTCCACTTCAGATGTGATTGTTAAATGGTGAGTCAATAGCTTTCAGTTAAACTTGCAATATAGACTGGTGCTGACTGGACAGTTTGTGAACAGGTTGGGGAATGTAAAAAAAAACTGAGATTTATCAGGTATTTACAGGAGATTACAAAGTGTTATGCAAATAGTGAATCTGCCTGAATCCCTGCAGCTTTAAAAAAAAAAAAAGGGTGTTTATGCAAATCTACAAGCCCTTTCCTTCTCTCCATGTCCACACCATGAAAAATGCATCCACAGCTTTCAAACAATAATACCAGGCATTGTAGCCTCTCGTACAACTGCCCCATCTGTATGAACATGCTCAAGGCTGTCCCTTCCCCCAATTAACTGACCAATCAAAATCCACCATCCCATCCAGCCTTGTGACACCAGCCAAGGCACTGAGCACAAAAAGGATGAGTACTTTCTACATAAAATCTTATGTGAGAAAATGAATGGGGAAAAAAAGAAAGTAAATCTTTGACATTCAAAGAGGGAGGTAAAATACTTTAGAAACAGTGGCCACACTGACCACCCACTCAGATAGCACATAAACTACATTGTTAAGGAGATCAGCTTAAGGGAGGAAGAGAAGGCATGAATGTCATCAAGCATGCAAAAAACAGTGTCTGTGTATGTATTATATTTAAACAGACTATGCAGACTCATGTACTAATTAGATACATTTTCAAGAGGCAATGTCCAGACAGAGAGAAAAGCGAGAACGCTCCAAGGAAAATGTGCTACATTTAGAGCATTTAGCACAGCTCTTTAATTCATTGCGACAGTCATTGTCTTGTTCACTTACTGCCAGTAAAGGCGATCCAACGGGCGTATTTGGTGGCTTCTCGGCGCCAGTGTGATGCCACCAGAAGTCCACATGTGACTGTGAGGGATATGATGCCCATGATGATGAAGAAAAGTGTGGTGACCCACTCGGGGGGCAGCCGTGGTGGTATACAAGTTCGGTCTCGTCCATGGATGGTCTGACATTGTCTGACTAGTCCAACTGTAAGGGCGCCTACAAGGAGAGGAGGAAAGCTAATTAGTTGACCTTTAATTTACCATTCAAAGAGCAGACAATACAGTACTGAGCTTCAAAGCTGATCTGACAAGGGTTCAAAATCACTAACTTCTAAAACAATATTACCAACAAGAAGCAAATCACAATAAATTTAGAAGCAGCACAGATACACACAAGCTAAAAGTAATCTTTTTGTGGCAACCAAACATTGTAATGACGTAGAAGCAAAAGTGAAAAGCAACAATTTTCACCTTGATCTCATACAATAAAAGGAAACCTTCTTCCATAAAAAGAAGCTGTCTAAACTGCCAAAAGATTGATTCAAGCAAACTGAAAACAACCTTGAGAGGGCATAAATTCCCCCAGCAGTGGCCAGGAACAAACTGTTGCATGCATGGAGGGATCCCGGGCACAGCAGAACCTGCTGCGAGAACCAGTGGCCTGATCTCTCCTACACACGGCTGCTGTTTTTGCAACAGCATGAAATGATTTTATCCTTGAGAATTAAACTTTCCAATGAGCATAATTTCTTGTGTGGATACCTAGTTTTGTATGTGAATACTGAGTAGGTGATGAAAACTAATTGCAGGTGCTGAAACAACATGTGCTAAACATGTCAAATACTGATGATTTCAGTAAGTGTCTTAATAAACCCTAATACTACAGCAAAAATGAGAAAAGCGAGCAATTCAAATTAAAATGTCTTATATATAGTCTCATGTTGGAACAGACTGCCAATCTAATCTGGTCCATTCAAAAGAAACTTAATTAAAATGAGAAGTGGCTTATCCTTTGATAATCCATGCAACAGCAAAACATTAGCATCTATTAACTGCATACATTTTAAGAACTCAGATAATGTAATTATATTAACTGCAGGTTGTACAGCAAAGATTTAGTCCTTTTGTGCTAAATATGCATAAGGGCAAGGTGTTAAATTTCTATTGCTATTAGCTTCATCGCAGCACAATCTTCAAGAATGAGATCACAGATACGAGCAGCTGAAATTAGTTTACTCCATTCAGTTTTCCTTCATTCCTGAGCAGGACATGCTCTTGGATAAATTGGGAATACCAAGGTAACGGATGGATGGATGGACTCAAGCTAAAACCAGAGTACAGAACCTACTTCTGTACAGTCTGTCATACAGGAAGAAGTAGAAAATCCTGAGATTTGGACTGGTTTTGTGTTAACACCTCACAGATTCTCAGGGTTCCACTAATGTTCTCGATACATTTGATAAAATCCATCTTCCTGTCTTGGACCATGCAAATCCCATGCCAGGTTTTGATGTTTTCATGAGAGATGGTCTCTGTTGTACCTCTGTTGAAGTTTACAATAACTGAGCTCTACTACAGTATTTTCCTGATGAGTTAAACTCAAGTCTGAATATATGTGTTCCTTCTGCTGCACACTGACTCATTTGCCTATTTCAAGTTAACTTTTGATTAAATACTTTGAAATACATTACTTCAACAGTTTTCATCCTCCTTTTGGTCTGGTTTATTGAAGCATAAACATATCTCCACTGTCACCTTGTTATCAGTTAATTTATCTGGAACAACTGACAAGGATGCGAA
>JAOWBL010000023.1:9216770-9246995 GCA_028564865.1 Zenarchopterus dispar
CCCCAGTCTAAGCATTCCTGCTTCTCAGCAATAACCTTTGTGTACAATGAATGTGACGCTACAGCAATTATACCTGAACAGGAGAGTAAAGCCTGTGTGACAGAAGTGTTCTTGTTGGGCCTGTGGGTGTGGAGGGCTGTGCAGGCCTTCCAGAGGAAATCCTGCCCCTTTTATAACTCCCAATGAAAGCACTGCTTTTACAAGCAAATACAACTCACCAAGCACACAAACAATGCCAGTGATACAAAAATAATTGCTTGGGAGACTGTAGATGTGAGCCTATGCATGAACAGCACATCTCAGACCTTTAGATGCGATACTACACAGGCATGATGACAGGTTTAATAAAAGGTAAGAAATAACTTAGATTTCTACCTTGCTATTTTACATCACTGTTAGCCTTGAGCCATGCTCAATGCAGTTCCAACTGTGCAGAACATTTATGAAACAACCATGAAACGAAAAAGTGAAGGTCATGGCTCATCGTGACAAAACTAGCACTTTGAGAAACTCACACCTTGTTCAACAACACATTCCTTGAGTCGGCTCTGTACGTCAACATTGTATATCACAACTTTAAAGAAAGTTCCATGAGACTGCTTTGAAAGGTCTGTACATCATACATAGGTTCAAGATCAGCGCATTGTTAGCTACCATTTAAGAAGTGACGGTATAAAGAACTCTCTACAAATAAAAAGGTCTGAGGTTGATAGAGGCAGAAAACCCAGGGACTGGTGTTGAGAACATTAGGAGCAAGTTTGATGGCTGCAGTTAATGGCAGAAGTTTACGACCGTTTTCCCTGGATCCTTTGCTCTCCCGCTGTTTTACTGGCTCTCTGAGGAATTCCTGCCATACAGCAGGCAGTCACGCTACAGTACATGGACACAGGTAAACAATTCAACAAGCAGGAACACAAACCGCTGTAGTTAAAATCTCATTGATACTCAGCCAGCAGCAGTGTGTTTGTGATGCACGCTTTTCATTCGAACCTCAGATACTTCACTCCGCATCGTCTTAATAACAAACATAAAATTTAATTAGAACAAAAACTATGATTTGTAAATTTCATTTTAAACAATAATGACAACTCCAGTGAACAATATAAATGTGAGTGGAAAAAAAGTGCTTAGCCACCAACATAACAAAACATAATAAACTTCAAGTAACACATTAACATCCTTAGTTTACTGTTGTTGTGTGGTGGGCCCAAATTGACCTTTTGGTCACTCAAACCCCAATGAGCCAATAGCTGTTGAGTATCAGTTGCACAGAGACCAGAGCTCAGGCATCTGTACCTTTGGGCTCTATAAAACAAACACTGGAAGATGGTGAACTTTCATATGTCGTATGGCGTTTATGCCATACAATATGTAACAATGTGACTGAGGTACTTTTATTTCTGATTCCAAAACAGAGCTAATTGTCTGCTTCGGATTGAACTACTATGCTAACCAGAAGATCAATGTCTACATTTACCCCAAGAAAATCAAAGCAATAATGTTTTTCATACTGCTAATGTTACCTAAAGCTACTTAATCGCAATCATTATGTTACAACACAGCCTTTTCCTCAGATAAGTTCCCACTTATGTTAAAGTTAATCACCACTACCAATGTGAGTTTAAATCAGATGATTTGTTATAACTTTGAACAAAGTGCTAGGTAGCTAGTAGTATATCTTCAGTTATACTAGTAGCTATATAGAACTAGATTTGGAGTTATGTAGTGCAGTAGATCTAAAAATATGCCTTTTCAAATTTAACAAATTTAGAGTAAATTAATCTACCGGTAATCTTACCCTGCAGTACATCAAGTGTTGATCTTTGACGTTATTATCTTCAGTTGTGTGACAGTGAAATGAGTCTACTCTAATTTGCACTGCAATCTGTAAACACTTGTCTTGAATTGAACCTTATCTAGATTTAGATTTTGTACATATACCTCCAAGTCCCAGTTTGATGCTCCTCAACCAAAGGTAGTCTTATTGTGCCCAGAATTTTGTCTAAAACATCTAGGATAAAGTTTTCACACAGGCAGTCTATTGTAAAACTGTAAACGGCAATAGCTTGTCTGAATTGGTGGCAACCGAAAAAAAAAAAAGGTCGGGGGAATCGAGATTTTCCAACAGGTAATTTCCATTCATAGAGACTCTCCAATTCCGCCTCTATTTACACAAGGTATTAACATGTGTAGGGACTCTATAACTGTCATAATAAATGCACCTGCTACTACGCCCTGAAGGCTACGTGTTCCAGTGGGATTTATTTTTCTAATTCATCCACATCTCCTGTGTAAAGCTGTGAAAACAGACCAAACGTACTATTAAGACAAAACCTAGTTTGCTTTGTTTGCGATGTTTTCAACAGCGTCATTGAACAACAGCTGTGAAAGCAACACAAAAAGTTCTGGGTAAGTCCTGTAGGTCCTGGGAGCTTCCCCTCACTCGTCACCTTTGGGCGTTGCATATTTCTGGTCCACAAAATAGTATTTTTTGTAGGGTAGCAGAACGTGGAGCAATACACCAGTGGTGGTGGTGGTGGAGTGGGGTGGGGAGGGAGTATGTTGTTGTATATTACAAGAAGCCAATAGATGTATTGCAGAGCAGTGTCGGACTCTTTTTTTCATTTTGCAAAAGATTACAACTCAAATTTTGCTTCAGTTCCTGGGCTTTTGCATTTCCACTGAGTTTTAAAGTAACGGCTGATCAAGCGAGTTAAGTGTGTCACTCACTGATACGCTGGTCAAACTATATCCCGCTGTTAAAAGATGTGCTTCATAAGTTAATATGCTATAGCCCTGATTGACTACTCTCTTGTCACAATCCGACCCATCTTTCATTATCCATTCTGCCATCTGCTCGCCCTGCGTCTTATCAACCTGGGGAAACAAGCATAAATGTCTGAGTTTATATGTTGTACTTTTAAGAGTAACAACTATTCCTACAGCAGACCTCCTCGAAAGTGGTCCATGCGCTAGATGGCGATTTTATGACAAGGTTCCGGCTGTGGCGTTAGATCTATCACTCAAACTGTTGATACCATTTTTTTCCCCCCTCTTTCCAATACCGACTGCAAAACTTGGGCTTTGAATATTGTCTATACTGACAACTGATCCATTAAACTCAAATAAATAGCTACTGAACAAAGACATTCAGGAACTAAAATTAATCTACAAGAATAAATATGTTAAACAATTCACATCTATATTTTGCCATTTAAACACGTTGGTGGTCCAAATGTAAAACTTATTGTCTACATTTCATTTAGCTGACACGAAACACGTGTCAGCTAAAGGTCAGTCGGTCTACACCAGACCCAGTGATGTAATTTCAACCTGGGAAACTACTGCAGCTCCAGATGTTCAATTACACACTGAAATCCAACAATTTCTACAGTGGAACGAGGCTGATCATGTAAGACAATGATTTCTGCAGCTTTGTCTGTGATTGCTGTGGCTTTCTTTAGGGATTTCTCTCATTTCTGAAAAGCAAACTGCAGTTTACAGCAGCCTTGTCTTATGAGCATGTCAAGAGTTTTTCCTGGTAGGATTTTCCAGCTACCTCAGTCCTAAAATTCACATGCCATTGTTTCTCCACCTGGAAACTCAAAACAACGAAGTTGCAGGGCAATATTTTGCATCTTCCTCCGCTGACTTGTAGAACAGCAAGGAAGAATTTGCATTCTGTTCCAAAAAAATGACATGGTATCAGATGATGCAGTGAAGTAAATACTCACCAATGTCCTTATTTGCAGCAATATCTGAGAGCATGTACTATCCTGGTATCGATATCAGAACTCTACCTGTCACTCATCTTTCAGTCAGAAAACATAAAATCATATTTTGCAGAATGCATAACTGCCGCTTAAACTGGTGAGAAACAGAAGCAGTAGACGATTTTAAGCCTGATTTATTAGTCACAGAGCTTGTTGACGCATCAGTGGCGAATCAGCAGCTGGTCGGGAGGTACTAGATCGTTAGCGCCAACTCAAAAACTTATTGAAGACCTTTGCTGTTGTATCACTAAGCCACTGCTGATGGCCAATACATGTTAAATCAAATATCTGGAGCCATTGGGAGAATATTTATTTAGGCTCCAGCCTGACAGAGCAAGCTATCAGATGAGGTCACCAAGAATTAGGGAATCTGCAAAGCAAGGGCAAAATGCACACGAACACCACCACAAAACAGAAGGGCAGCTACTTTTCCACTACAAAAGATTTTTATTATTCGACTTCAACTCTCTTTGTAATAGACAATCTCTGCTACCCACAAAGCCATATGTTTACACATCTTTGTGGTTTAGTGACAATTTAAGTGTCAGATTCTCTATAAAATTGCTTTCAACAATCAATAACATAATAGGAACAGGGAAATTACTTTAAGAGTCCAATTTAAAACAGCAATTCATGTTATCTGAACAGACCAACAATCAGCTGAATCTGACAATCATGTAGTCTGAAACAACCTAAGAGGGAGTATCTTTGCACACTAAAGGAGAAGAAAGTAAGGTGAACCAAACTGTGAACGATTCAGAAGCAAAGTATCTGCATGTATTTCTATACATATTAAGAATGACACAAATGTGCAAATAAAATATCACAATTCCTTAAAAAAAAAAAAGGGGGGGGGGATTAAACCCAGAAAACGACAAAAAATGAAGTCAACATCAAGTGATATTGTGCTCTTTCTACACACACAGGCAGCAAAAAAATAAATAAAAATAAAAAAAATAAAATTATACTAGCTGCAGAAAAGAAACCATGGTGGATGCATTTCTTTTGGAAGCTAAACCTGGGAAAATTAAACTTATTTCAAAATAATAAAAAATATAAATACAAATACTAATTAATGTCCATCAAAATTACAGTAAATTGTGGATGTGAAAGCCTGCATGGCATTGATATAGGTTAAAAAATATATTAACATGCAAATTATTCACAAATACAAAAAAAAAGGCAAAAGGGTGTCTGATGTGCAAAGGCCTTAAAAGCCCATTTCCTGGTTAATGGTCAGAGTGGGGTGTTAGTGTGAGCATCTTCAGCAAATGGCAGGCATCATAAAAAGTAAAAAAAAAAAAAGAACCTTGCTTTCACCGAGCACTGAAATGGGGTGTGATGTCACAACTGAGCAATAAATAACACTAAAAAAGGAAACCTAAACAGGGAAGAACAACACAACAACAACTTCCAGTCTGGCTGACAGAGCACATCCGCAAGAAAGAAATCACAGAAATGTGACCTAAGAGCCCGCAAGAACCATGAGAACCAAGACTGGGTCAAGACAAGAGGTCTAAGTTCAGATTCACATGGCACACACACTGCAGTCCAATGCATGACAGTGTCAATATTTACATAATGTCAGTGTGATGTGAACATGCATTTTGGCTGTGAGAAAAACGAACAACTAAACACATTGTGTCTAGCTTTACACAGAACTCTGGCATGGTTCTGCTGCCTTTCATTTACAGAAAATAATGGGCCAATTCAGAGCTTGGAGACCATGCTCTTTTTCACGCCCCCATCATGCCCTGATACCCTCCAGTCAGTTCTGCACTAACTATGATCAAAACACCCCTCTCACCATGTCTCACTCCAAATGAGAGGAAATGAGCGCCGTGTCTGCCCAACTGCAGCATGATGATGCTGTCATTAGCGGAGCACAGGGGGTGCTGATGTTCGTAAGCTCAGGAGAGATGAGTCAAAATGGCCTCTGAACTGTGGTGGGCGGCAAGTAGGTAAGCTAAACCAGCCAACGGCCGGCTCTGCTGCAGCTGAAGGCTTTTACAGTGCCCACTTTTATTGTAGCAGCCCCTAAGCGCAGCTGTGCAGGGGCAAAACAAGCATACAAAACAAGCCGGCAATCTAAATGAAGAATAAGACACAAACAGAAAAATGTATGAAAACAGCAAGGAATTCAGCAGCGAATACGACCATGAAAAAACAATCAACATCTGCCCCAAACGTGTTTACTGCTAAATAAATGGCAAATTACACATGTGCAATCTTAATCAGTTTGACGAAGCACGGTGATCATGACTTAATGATAATAGTCCCAAATCAGGTTCCTATTTATAAATGTGCCTTTTTCTCAAATGAGTCATATTTGCCTTATGTGGAAAATCTGATCTGGAATAGTGACAAGTGATTATCAGGTTTTTATATCAAACATTCAAGTGAGAAAAGTGCCACCCTTCTCAGCAACTCCAAAAATGCAACAGTAATTATCAAAATATAGCTTCTGAGATGGGAAAACAAGCTATATTTAACAGTGAGCGAAATCCATCCATCCATACATTTACACATCACAAAGAGAAGTTTGCTATAGAAAATAGTGAAACAAAAAAATTCTGTTTAACACAAGATAGAGGGGTTCATTAAATGACAGAAAAACTGTATGTGACAACCTGTAGGGTTGTCACATCTGGAAAAGTGAAGAACAGAACAACAAACAGCAAATCTAATATTTGGATCCCTTGTAGTTCATGAATGTTACAGCTGCAGCTTCCTGTTTGAAAGACTTCGCCATCAACCACAAGATATGAGATATTTCAAAAGTACATTATCTTTGCCGGGAGCTGTTATGGTCTCTGTCCTTGTCAGTTGCTGGATTTTTGGAAAACTGCAGGTCAGGAGCCCTGGCACTGCAGCCCTGTAACTGGATGATAATGGTGGCCTGGTTTCATTTGTTCTGTACTATAGACACAGTGTGCCCTTGTGCTTTGAAAAGAGATACCCAAAATAACACAATTTAATAGTGTCCCATTTCATCTATTTTTAGGTGATGTCAGATTCAGACCGTGACTGCGGTGGCAGTTCCTGAGAACTTCTTGTTATGAGCTGCAATTCTGTCTAATGGTTACTTTAACCGTGTCATAAAACTGTTTGCAATTTTATTAATACTCTGGTGTGTTTTGTTTTTTTGTACAAATGATCAGAATGTAAAATGTTTCCAGCTACAGAGAAGTTTTAGCACAGTCAACACTTACAGAAGTATTTTGAAGGGAAAAGGTCCTTGATACTTGAAGTAAAAACATGTCCATTTTACACCAGTGAACAGAATACACTTAGCGGTAATAATTCTTTTTCATTCAGAGGGATAATGTCTAACATGGATATCACTTCACAACCTTAAATGCAAAGCTTATTTTGCCAAGTCTTACTAAACTGGAAACCTGAAAAGAGTCTGGGCTTTCATCATGAGAAGTCATTTATTTCAGTTCCACACAGTATCTGAGAAAATGACTAAATAACACTTCCACAGAGAAACTACCTTGTTATGATAATTGTTGAAAATGCTTACCATTAAAGTTTGGAATTGAAATAGCAACTGAAATATTAATAAATATGTAACATCGGTCACCGCTGGTCCAAAAGATGCCAGTTTAGGTCGTGTGCATCCAGAGTGTTACAGAGGTTTTCAGGCTTGATAGAATGACATTCCCAGTGGAGCCATAAATGTACAAAACAGCAGCAGTTAGCGAAGCTGCTGTGAAACACAGTTTGTATCTGACACTCCTACAATAATGGCTTTGCTATTAAGCTCTGCACAGGAAATAAGCTTTAGTTGTTATTGCCAGAAAATATTACGCTTAGGTGAAGACAGCGTGATGTATCCACATCCTGTAGTGCTGACTGACAACAGCGCTATTTTCCTACATGATTTTTTTCATCGGGATTTTCCTTAATATGAATAAAACCCAATAATGGCGTTGACAGTTACAAGAATAAAAGCCTAACATCATGAGCAAAGCAAAATTTTATCAAACCTAACTGCCTAGGGGAAAGTGTTTGTTTGTCAATGGTTAGAACAAAGTCAGACACATACAAAGACACCACTGTAAGGTCAAAAAAACAAACTGTCAAAGACTGAGACCTCCACTGAACCAACGACAAAGCTTCAGACCCGAGGTTAACTGATAAGAGTCAACATAACAACATGAATGATCACAACACTAGCCTACTATTTAAAATTAGAAACCATTCCTGAGTTAAAACAACCCTGGTTGACCCTAAAACAAGATTAGGTCTATTACATGGTAAAATGTGTTTACTTTTGTGAGGGACCAAAACAACATGAAGTGAAACAGTTGTGAGAATGTAATATTCATTTGAACGATGCAGCAAAATGGCTATTTAGCTAACACTTGGAGGAATCTAGCTATGTCAAAATAAATTACTATTTAAGCCTCTGACAAGACTGAAAAATATTTCTCCATTTGAGTGATAGAGTCCCTACAGACAAACTGAAGTAATTTCAACTTTGTAAGTGTACTGAATGTGTATAAAAACATCTTAATAATGTTTGTGCAGGCATCTCCTTCTGGTCACTACTACCTTGCTATCCGCTCTTACGGGTCAACTACCTGATGTAAAACTACTGTCAATAGACAAAAAAAAAAAAGGAGAGGAGCATTCATGGCCTCTACTGTCAAACATCTAAGTACTGATCCAGTTCTTTAGAAACAGAGGCCATGAAGAGTCATCCTATGTGACACTATTGACACTATTTTTGCAATTGTACGGATTTAAAACATGATGGCACTGACTGGAAGATGAGATATCTGTAACAAAACAGTCCAGTCCTTACTATCTAATAATAGACCTATGGGTTGAATTAACTCATGAATTTTCTTTTAGGTTTCAAAATAAATAGAAAATAAACTGTGTTCACCACTTTGAGATGTTGGAGGCCTATCTGCAGATCTCAAAACAACTTAAATGAGACAGACTAACATAGCGAATGGACCAGAGTTTGTTTTACCAAACCACTCATATGGGAAAATACGAGTGCAGACTATGGATATTAACAATTTTCAAAACCTAGCATAGTCAGCATCACTGTGATAAACCATGGCAGCAGTGTATGCTCTGATTTCAGCTGCTTTTAGTCAAAGTTTGTAAAACTATCAAGTGCAAACTGATGTGGGTGTTGGTGGTGAACCTCAACTCCCCATCATTGTACCTCTGTTCAAAATAAACCCACCAAATGACCCAGATTATGTTAACTCATGTAATCTGGGCTCTCTCAGTGGATGCCTGGCACAAAGAACTGTGCACTACACTTGATGGCTACTCATAAAATTAATCTCTGAATTTGCTTCCCCCAGACTTTGAAGTAAAAGAAAATACTGGCCATATTTAACCACATACTAATATATAAGAACTATTTTGAAAAGCTACAATACTGAAGTACTCAACTCAAATTTCCTCTCATACGCTGAATATTCCAGTACCACATAAATGCTGTTAGCAGTCAAAAAAAAGAAAAGAAAATGATTTTGTTTACCCATTAATTCAATCCCCTAAGGGGATTTTGATAAAACTATGTTGCTTTTCTTGTTGCATAAAAGAAAATTTCCTTCCAGAACAAAGACGCTAGAATACTGAATAACAGAGATTGCAGCTGAAACTATATATTCTAAAACAGCAGCTGTGGGATTCGTGTAAAGGATGAGAATCGAGGTGTGAATGAGTTCACCCACACATATCGTAAAACTACTGAAAACGAAACAAAGCAGAGTCAATGCAAAGCCTGTTAAGGGAAGTAGGAACAATAACAATGAGATGGAAGCTGGGTGATGTACAGGTGACACGCTCATAACACACTCAAACCACAACACTCCACTTCAAAAATAGCATCAGTTCAAATCTCGTACACGCAAAAATAGCATCAGTTCAAGATCATAGGAAGTAGACAAGAGAGCTATTATGTAACACAATCAATTGGATAGCACTGTAGGTAACAGTTCCAATTCAATTTGCATCCTATTATTGCTTTAGCGTAGATTACTTATTCTGTCAAGCTAATACACTCCGTTTATGCCCTCGTATATAATGGACCCTCCCCGACCCACTTACTAAGCTGTTATTGTGCAATGGGAACAAAGAGTAGCATCTGTCAATAGCCTGAATGTCTATTCAGGGCTGACACAAATAATACTAAGCAGCAATAACACGTGCTTACATCCAGCATCAGCACAGATCCCACAAATAAACACCTGCTTCGATTCCTTGTGTGCCCAATGATTAAACAGATCACATGGAGGTCATCTTAAAAGCCAAGTCATTGGTGTTATCACAGGAATGTCATTACCTTTTGAACTGCAACAAAGCCCTAAGCAAATACTGATTGTTTTTACTTCACATTAATTTGTTGGTTATTTTATCATTTGATCCTGAATTATTTAATCGTATCTATACATCTATGTCATGTTACTCCAGAAAAGTATAATGAGCATGCCAATTATTTTTCTGAAAAACTCTGAAACAGCAGTCCAGCTGATGTACAGGGCTGCTGCAGATATTGATGGTAGGGGTCAATCAGCTGTCAGTCTGTAAGACTTTTCTTAATATTCCAGTTTATAAAGCAACAATAAAACAGAAACAATGCTTCTGCGGAGCACAAAAGAGGATGCTGAATGTGACAGCCTGTCCACAATGGGCCGTTTCTCCTGAAAGGATTATCTAAAGACAAACATTGCTGTGATGTGGAGACAGAGGCAGGAAAAGCTGCCACAAACACACAAAACCTAACTCGTGGAAAAGCTTGGCTGGTTTACCTGCTGATTCCCCGGTGTTGATCCAGTCTGGGTTTGCGATGCTGGCTATAGCAAAGATATCTGCAGCCAGAAAGAGGCACCCTGAAATGATAGTCAGTTTATCCATGTCGCGAGTCGATGAAGCAGTGAAGGACTTGTGAGGGGGGTAAATGCAGCGGCTGTTGTTCAAATGTGACCCCAGGTGTTGAGCGACTCCGGGTGGGTTGTTATCAGTCTAACCTCGCCCCCTTCAGCCCGCTGTTGTGGTTCTGCTGTGCATTTTGCAGCGACGTTTAGCCCCCTCCGCGTCAAGCTACAAAAGGCTCAAATATGACGCACGAAAGCATCACATCTCAAATGCCCGTTGAAGTCCAGGTGAGGTGAAACGGCAGCTCGCTCAGAACCGCTTGTGTCGTCTGTCGGATCCGCTCAGCAGCAGCCGCCGCTGCAGCGGCAGCATCGGGTACAGCTGCGGCTAGCAGGCGGCTAGCTAGCTATATCCCAAATTCGGGCTCGGTGAGCCGAGCTGCGGCCCAGAGGCTGCTCGACGGCCGAGACCGCATTTCAGACACAATGTCACACCAACGGAGGTCCTGAGTGAGCGACGCAGGCTGTGCCCACCTCGCAGTGGCCGTGTTTTCGAGCGAAGCTTTGGCGTTACCCGTCAGGAAAACGAGAACCCATCACCGTCTCTTGCTTATGCGAGCCCGTCCTCCGTCTCCGCTGGAATAGCATCTGGGACTTCTAGTCCGTTAGCCAGCCAGCTTCGCCTCGGACCGTGATGAGGTCGTAGCACGGCGGCAAGACGCTGCGTACTTCAATCAAACGGAGCGCTTAAAAACGTCCCAGTCCGGACGGTAATATGGTAGGGTTATTGTTGTGTTTTCCACCGCTAGCTCAACCTCCCCTGCTGCCTAATGACATCAGGCGGACACCCCCAAGCAACCTCGAATACACACACACACACACACACACACACACACACAGTACGTTCACGTCTGGGGGAGGAGGACGAGGAGAGGGGCTGTCTTCTCGCGATACCCGGTGAAAAATGGGGGCCCTGCTGTCCTGAGTCGCCCTGCTTGAGACAATTGAAGTTGGAGGAGATACAGTATGAGTTGTACTGTAAAAACATGTGTGGCCACAATAATCGCTTTTCGTCGTTAAAATCAGAAGACAGATCATTTTAAAAGTTTGCAACACTCGCAATTTTTGCTGTTTTGCGAATTATTTATAATCCAGTATTAATGAATAATGCAATACCAATGGATGAGTGCATAATTATTTATTTTCATTATGTACATTTCGCTGATATTGCCACTTATTCTGTACATACAGATCTCAGACAACCAAAGGTAGTACTGGGATAAATCTTGATTAAACCCAACTTTTAATCTTACAAGTCTTTGCACACGTTTTAATATTTGTTTTTGGGTCCCCCAGCTGGTTGATGAATGAAATGGTTCCAATTCATGATGGAAAACTTGAATGGTTGAAGTATATGCTCTTACTGCAAACATTTGCGTAGTAATAACACACACACAAAAAACGAGGGTTGTAAGTAATGGATCAGTTATTTAATGAAGAGCAAGTTTCACATCCACCAGGTTATGCTCATGATATAACTGGATTCAGTCCCAGATGCATAATTCAAGTGATAACCAACCGTTTGCTGTCATTACTTTAATTTACATGGATATACAGTTAAATTGACAAACAATTCCTTAAAGACAAACTGCATTGTGCTTATGTAGCACTCTGTTGGTGCTCACACAAACTGCAGGATAGATAAATGATTGGTGCCATCCAGGGAGTTGCTGGAGGACGTTGTGGCCCTGGAGTCTTCTTTTATCACACTGTCAGGTGCAGCAGACCCAAGTTAAAATGCTCCTCTCTCATACTTTTTCATACTTCATCCACAAATGGTGTATTGATGAGGTGTCCACTAGCTGCCATGGTCTTCTTGCCATCTACAAATTTTTTTGCAGCCTGCAGAGAAGACAGAAGCTCTTTAATTCAGTGTCCAGTACGATACATTATTTAATAAGCTTAATATCAATAAGTCAAAATGTCTCGTTATTTTTTTAAATTCATATTTAAATTTCAGCCCATCCAGTATGCAGAACCACTTTCAGCCATAAAAATGTTTTTGTTAACAAATGCTGTAGTATATCAATTTGCTGTTCATCTGTTATTGTATTTACCTAATTTTAAGTCCTGATAAAGACCAGTTTTTTCTTTTGCTACAGTATCCTGAAATGTAAATCCTTATGAATGAGTACATTTACTTTTTTTTTTTTTTTTTACATTACTGCACACACTACAGTTAACCAAAAAAAAAAAATCTAATCTCTTGAAATTCTCAGTGGTTTAAGCATATGTCACGGTATTTCCATTTTGCTATGCAAACTTTATCAGCTCCATTGCTTCTTAAAAAATATACTGTTCTTCTGCCCTTAATCATCAAGACTATCCCAAAATTGTCATGACAAATTTAATGAAAGTGGTTGAAGAAATTAAGAAAAGAAAGTACTTCTGGCAGAGAAAGCACATCCGAGCACCTTTAGTTCTTCATTACTAATGAAATGTGGAGAATGTCAGCTGGAAATTTATTGCACCAGATAGAGACATTAAGGATGCACACTGAAAAACTGTGGATAAAGGTAACGCTGTTTGTTGCCTTTTCAGAAGGTAACTGCATTCCAGTGATGTTGCCATGACAACGAAACAGCGGTCAAATGAAACCATGGAGGCGTCACAACTTAGCAAAACAGCAGTTCTGCCGCATTGGTGCTCAATGGTTTGAAACTTTTTTTCCCCTCTTTGTTTTTTCCCTAAATAACACATCAAAACAAACAAAAAACCTACTGATCACTGAATTCTCACATACACACACGTTACAACTATCACAAAGTTAAACAATTTGCATAAAATGAAAGCTGCAGAACTAAATAATGAATACATGACTGGCTCTTATAATCTAAGTAGAAGATATTATGTTCCATTGGCACTCACTTTGACAACATCGTCCTTAGTGATGGTGTCTACAGCTTGAAGGACGGCGTCAGGAGCCTGGTATGCTGCAGTGTTCAGAACCTGAGCACCAATCTCCTCCATCAGGCCCTCAGAGGTCTCTAACGACATCAGGTACTCTGCTTTCACCTGATTTCTGAGTAGATATAGACAAAGATGCAGTCAAGCACGGCTCATGTATCTTCAGGCGCAGCAGCCTTGGTCAAACTGGGCCTGAAACATAGCTGCATTTCTCTCCTCACATTGAACTCACTTTGCTCTTGTAAAATCAGCCTCAGACATGTTTCCCTCTGCCACACCTCTCACTTGAGCAATGGCAGCCTTGATCACCTGCACAGAAAAACACATTTCGTTTCTGGCATTTCTGCACATCTGAGATTAAATCAAATCCAGAAACCTTGGAAACTCACCTCTCCTGCAGAATCAGCTTGTGCGATGGTGTAGACACCAAACAGGCCAGAGTCAGAGTATGAGGCATTGAAGGCGGTGGCCTGAAGAAACCAGAGGTCATCAGGGTATATTCACTCATTTACATTAATTTTCTTATACACATTTTCAGTTTTGTGACATTCCCGTCATTCCATAAATAATTTGCCATTAAAACAACACAAACTTTTCTAACAATCTTATACTATGTTATAAAGGATGCTTTTGCAGCTTATTTTGTTTACTGCTGGCTGAATCACTTAATTTTGTAAATTTGTAGGGGCACATGAAGGACAGTTTGTGAATAGAAAATCTTCCACCGTGTCTATGTGCAGGTACATAATTCTATGCATGAAATTATTGTAACAGGCATATTAAAAACTGTAAAAAAGTATTTTTCAGGGTAAAAAATATATATTTCGGATACCTCTGTTTTAAAAATGAAAATGAGTCAAAGACAACCCATCTTTCAAACACAGTAAGAAGTTGTGTTTACGATAGCTTATATAATGGACTATGAATTTTATCTGGCCGCTACTGTCTGTTAGGCAGACCAAATTTGTTAATGGCAGCTGTATTGCTTTTTTTCCTTGACCTTCTGTCACATTTCCATTATGAGCTGTTGCTTTATCGGAGTGTCATGCATCCTCTTCATTTTTGCATCAGTAAATCTGTGACAGAACTCAGTCTGCTTCAGAAAACCATGAAGATGCAGGTACTAGGATTAATGACATCCGACTCATCATCCTCATCCTGGCTTCACATTTGTGCCATGAACTAACAAGCATATCTGCTTTCCCAGATGTCCTGGATTTAGTAATTCTACTTTCATGCAATAACCCTATACCACTGTGTTCTTTGTGTTATGATTTGGCAAATACATGAGGATTAGTTGTCATTCTAGGGACTCAGAATGATGTAAGAAGCCTCTTATTGTCACAGACAGACAACCCATTTTTTCCCCAGACAAAAAAGAAAAACAATTCTCCAAGCACGTTTTTAAGCAGGCGTCATTTATCTTTAACTTACATCAAATGGCTGTGTAGTAGCTTTGGCGATACCCTGACTTAGTTTGCTGGTGATGCTTGAACCCCTCTTCACATGTGGACCGGCTCCCAAGATCCTTTGCAGCACAGTAAAGGCATTAGCCTCACCGCTACCAGTCACACCACCTTCACTAACAATAAGTGCGTGGACAAGGTCATCGTTGTTTTGAACTCGCAGCTCACCTAAACACAAATCACCACAGTGAGATTACAGCAGTGACCCACACATGAACAGTGTACTGTTGTGGGTTTAGAGTATTCACCTCCACGGTACACGGCTTTAGCCACTGGCGCTCCTTCTCCGCTGTGGATACTAAGCCCCTCGGCTACTTGTCTCAGTTTAGAATGTTGTACACCTGGACACATTTAACATTTTTTTTTTTTTTTTTACAAAAAGGAAGAAAGAAGAAAAATAAAAGACAGTTTAGAACACAACTGAAGTGAGACATATGAACACAGTTCACTTTGACTCACCATTTCTGTGTATCTGGCATGAAGGCAAAAATCATTTCAAACAAACACACACAATTATCAAGCGGCTTGAAATAACTATATTTTAGGAAATGGATCCTTTGGAAATGAAGTCACAAGAAAGGAGGATGGCTGTAATAATGCAACACAGACTAGACAGCACTCACCTAATCCTACCAGAGCCATTCCAGCAGTGGTGAAATTGTCCTCAACAAATGCCTTTAACTACAGGGAAAGGATAAAGGGGAGGAGAGGTGCTTTAGAGCGACACACAGTCCTCTAAAAGGTTTTTGTTTTTTTTTGTACAGTTACAGAGAAGAGCAGAGTCCCCTCCAAAAAAGAACAAAACAAACAAACAAACAAAAAAAAAACCCATCAATACCTGTTCAGAGGAGACACGGCCAACCATGAAGTCAGGACAGTATAGAGAGTTGGACAGAGCATTTTTGTATGCTGCTTCATGCAACTTCTCAATTACACCTTTGGGGAAAAGAAAAAAAACAAAAAACAAAGAAGCAATATAAATTTAAGCTGATTAGTTTAAACACAGACAATAATTAAAGTTAAATCACTCCTTTTTACAGCTTAAAGCTAGTTTGCTTTGCAAAAGCTGCATCCTTTTTTGACCGGTTACAACTGATAGTATGTCATTCACAAAGCAATTTTTTGTTTTTTAAAAAATTGAAGTAAAATTGCTGCCAACTTTGGGTCATACTCACCTATCTGAGGACACTGCTGAGCCAGAGCTTTGTCAACCTTCACCCTGGACGTCAAGTCATCCACCTCCCACGGCCTGAACTCCTGAGCTGTTGTCACGTTGACCAGAAACTCCAACAGTGAATCTCTAAACCAAAGTAGAGCTTAAATGACCATGTTTGACTTAGAAAGCTTTAAATAAATAAATAAATAAATTTTAAAAAAAACAACAAAAAAAAACAAACAAAAAACACATGAATCAAAAAGAAAAAATACCAAAACTTACATGTCATCTCTAAGACAGTCTGCAGTGTAGACCATGGTCTCTCTTGATGCTGTCACACTAGACGTAAAGAAATAAGAGCACAACTAGTTCAGGGTGTTACACTTACTTGTTTATAATAGTATTTATTAATAATAGAAGAGACAGCAAATGTTCTGGAGAAGCTACATTCACTGACCTCAGGCTTCCTCCCAGTGCCTCCACACTACGACAGATCTTGAAGGCAGATGCTCCCTTTGTAGTCTAGGAAAGAAAACAAACTGCATCAGACGTTTAAGTAAATAGGTTTATTGCAAACGGGCTACTTAAAAAAAATACATTAAATTAAAAACAATATTTTTTAATAGTATGCAATAACCAAATGTAGTTTGTCAAAGAATGATTCAAGAGGGAGAAAATCATGTATATTTTTTTCAGCTATTGGAGAAACAGATCTTTAATTTCCTCAAGATGTCACACTTTCAGCAGCTCATTCACAGATTACCAGGTTTGCTGCCAGTCGCAACACATGAGAGACACCATAGCTTTCCACAGTCTCATAGCGACTCCCAGCTTTCACAAACACGCCAACACTTGCTAAGGGCGAATAATTCTCCAGCGATGCTATCACCAAACCGTTGGACAGTTTTGACACCTAAAGAAGCACAGAGAAATGTTAGTAGAAGTCTGAAATCAATTACATTCTTGCTGAATTTCTCTAAGCTTTTCCTTGCTCTTTGTATTTTATCAATTACACTTCACATATTACAAATTGGTGTCACCTAAAGAAGACTACTTGTGCACAAACCTGGACATTTTGTGGAGGGAGGGGTGCAGCATCAGAGGATTTCAGTTTTTCAATGGGTTCAGTCAGACTTTTACTCCTGGCAGCATAGCAGCGTTTCTGTGGAAAATCAAGAAAAAAAAACACATTGGGGAGAAAGAAAAAAAAAAAAAACGGTCACCTTGTGTGTGTTCACACCATATGTGTTGATCAAGACACCAAGTACCATAAACTGCCAGAATAAAGCTATTCCACAATGGAGTATATCCTCAAATAGTGGTAAAAAACAAGATCTAGTTGTATAGCTGACCTAAACTAAGCTTAATTTTATAAGTAGAGTCAGAGGTCCATAAAAAGAGAGTTGTATTACATTGCCCCATGAAAGATGAACTTAAAACTGGGATGTTACATAATAGGTGATGATACCAACTCCACTATGTTATGACTGTTGGGAACGCTGATCTGTTGTTCCCAAACTCTCCATCACTGGATCACAAGGCAAATGAGAGCTCAGCATTTATTTAAAATGTTAATTTGTTAAGCAATACAGAACCAAAGGAGATGATAGTAGTTCTTCTGGCACACCAACAAAAATGCTTTCCAACTGACCTGATAGCAGTTTAGACAAAATGCTAACCTGTTGCTTAAAATGTAAGAAATCATCTACCAACCGTTTTTTAATAATTCTGTCAGTAAGAATGTTTCATTTGGAGTTGAAATCACATTCAATTGTCTTTATATTAGCTAAATGGATCAAGATTTGATGCCTTTGGTGTATATGTTGTTTTCATGTGGCACATCTCAACCAGCAGACAAAGGTAGTCTGTCTTAAAGTAAAGTGAGGCAGGATGAAACTCAAGTGGTTTCATATACTGGACCAGTTCAGTCAAATTCAAAACACAATACATCAGAAACAATCAAGAAGTCTCTCTGGAAAGTACAGATGTCTCCTGTAGCACTGTTCATGTATTCTATAAGTTACCTGGCTGTCACCATCCTGTAACAGCAGTAGGTGTGTTTCTTTTATCTCATAAACCTCGATAAAGGAGAAATTGAAAACCATGAGATCTAGGATGACCTTCAGCTAGCATCAAGATGTGCAAAGCACCGTACGAAATCAACACAGGGGTCGCTTTAATGAACTAACTTGAATTTTTACGGCGTTTGCACGCTTAGATAGTCAGAGCCGAGTAAACTGAAATGTAAAAACGTGTTTTATTGGAGTTTTTTAGGCAGAGCCATGCACTAGCTTACCACCTATGAAGCTAACTAGCCAGCAGGCTAACTCAGATAGCTAAATGCGCCTCCAGATTTCAAGTAGGTTTTATAATCGAGACGAACTGGGGCCAACGTGAACCGGTGACACCGCCGAACCAGAGACGGAAAACAGAGCTTACCGAGAAATTGTTCAGGGAGCGGATTCCCCTCATGACTCCCGGATCTCTCCTTCAACCGGCACAGAGAGCTATGGCGGAGGACTGACGTCTCACCCATGATGCACTGCGCTAGGAGCCAACCTGACGAGATTTCAAAATAAATCGATGAATTTACCGCACGTTCATGTCATAATCTTTTATGCTTAATACACACACACAAACAAGTAAAAATAAACATATTTTCATATAATGTAGGCCAATAGCCGTTTCCAGTTCTCTTGAGAAAACCCAAGAACATAAAACAGTTAAGAATTAAACATCTTTATTACAAGTCAGCTGTATTTAAATACACTAAAATGTTAGACTCACGCCACATTACAAAAATATATTCCACATATCACAGGTTGTAAAGACGACAATTCAGAGCTTAGTAGATTACTAAAACTGCACACATGTATCCTGTAAACTTTTTTTTTCACCCCACAGGTCACCTTTAAAAAAAAAAAAAAAAAATACACAGTGTGACTTTTTAACCCACAGAGATTTTGTGACACGTCTACTATGTAGAAAAAGGCCATTGTGACAACAAATCACTTTTCAAATAAATACATCACACAATACAAAAATACACTATGTTGGCTGGGTATTTAGACTGATGTTTGGACATCAAAACAACACTTTTAAACATGTTCACATCATACAGAGAGTGAATTCAGACTGCTGACTCGATTTTAGATCACAGTAACTTGAGATCACGTTCGCAAATATTGGCGTCTCAACTGCCACCCCAAAAATAGTAATCCGAGTGAACGAGTCTTACTCCACAAGCCGTCATCAACTGGAACCGTTTACTTTTTGTCACCCAAAACAGCTGTGCCAAATCCAGGCTCCTCGGTGTGCTGGTTTCCACAGCTTTGAGCCGGGTAGTGGATCGTCTCCATGAACAGTACAAAACGTAACCACAAAATCCCTCTCCTATGACCTCATCCTCTAGCTGTCATTTGGTGTACCAGGACAGCTGTTTATGTGAATGTCCTTCCTCAGCTGCAAAGACACACAGCTTAGCCAGCTCCGACTAGTGGGCATCTCCCCGACAATCTCCCATGAGTCAGTTTCATCACAATACCTCTCTATAGTGTCATGATATCTGCAAGTTAAGAGAGACTGGTGTTAAAACAACTGTAAAATCCATCTATTTTTGTAATCCCCTTTTCTTGCTGGGATGTGGTATAACACAGCATCTCACCTGTCCCAGCCCTCTTCTCCTCCCAAAACATAGATTTTGCCATCCACAACAGCGGCACCTGGCCGGTAGCGTCTTTCCTTCATGGGGGCGCACATAGTCCACTGATTAGTCTTGGGATTGTAGCACTCTACTTTATCAGTGTTCTCCGTCGACGCATGCCATCCGCCTAAAAAAAAAAAAAAAAAAAAAAAAAGGTATGAGAAACACCAGTCATTCACAAACAGTCACAAGACTAAGGGCTGAACAGTGGCGTTTGTTACCTATTACATAGATCTTTCCTTTGAGTGTACATGCAGCTGAACCAGACCGAGCAATCTGCATCGGAGCAACTTCTGTCCAGGCAGCAGTTTTAGGGTTGTAAACCTGTGCAAGATCTGTTCCATCACCATCCTCTAGAACTGCACCACCTATATGCAATATGACATCATGTAAACCAAATGGACATATGAACATGCAGGAAATGGCAGTAAGTGTACAGCTCCCATAGGCTAGCATCATGTATTAAACTAGCAGATTTCCAGTTAAAAGAACCATGTCAATGAAAACCTGCACGTTTCTTACCAGTAACATAGAGCAGGCCGTCCAGCGCCACCACTGCAGGACTCGTGACAGCCATCTTTACAGACTCGGTGAACTGCCAAGAATTGGTGTGCGGATTGTAGCACTCCACCGAGTCAAGACGAGAGCGGCCTTCCCATCCACCAACAGCGTAGACAAAACCATCCAGCATCACAAGGCCTGACAGCAGAGGAAGGAAACATTAACAGCACCATTAGGACAGAGCTGTACTATGTTCACATCAGGAAATTCATGGCCAATGTGACCGCAGCATCAAATCTCTGGATTTGTCCCATCAGTTCAGCTGAACTTTTAATAGGTCTCAAATTTTAGAGCAAAGCTATGGATATTTCTTTAAAAAAAAAAAATAAAAAAATTGTTACTGACATTTATTCAATGTCCATCAGATGATTCTATTTCAGATTGTCAAATAGCTGAGAGAAAATAATCTTAAAAAGTAATTATACATCGTTTTGATACAAATCAAAGGCTGACATTTCAATTTTAAAAATTTCCAGTACAGCGTTCATTGAACTACATCTTTTTAGTCTTTTACATTACACAATCATCCATACATGTTGAGCTGAGCATTGTGCTGCTTCTGCGTTGTTACCATGGAAACTAGATATTGAACTTATGACCATGGAGAGACAAATATAACATGAACAAGGGGGAAAAAATAATGCAGACAGCTTTTTAAAAAAGGTTCTAGAGTGAAAAATCTGCAGTCATTTACAGTTTAAATGCAAAATAGCATCAGGCAGGATTGTACTGAAACCGACTTACCCAACTCAGAGCGAGCTACATTCATGGGAGCCATCTCCATCCAAGAGTCAAAGCAAGGGTCATAGCGCCACATCTCTCTGCTGGCTGAGCCATCAGGAAACTCTCCTCCAGCTAGATACAGAGTCGAACCTACGGATGGAAAGGGAGAGACAGATGGAGGAAACGCGTACTAGGAAAAAAAAAAAAAAAAAAAAGCTAATTTATTCTTTATTATGGAGAGCAGGCAGTACAGAGCATATACTCTAGAGAATATTAAATGAGTTTTGACCCAAATGAACCTACCTGACACCACCAGCCCGTGTTTGCTCACAGCAAAGGGCAGGCAAGCCAGATTCTTCCACTGGTTTGTCACTGGGTCAAAGCTCTCAACGCTGCGCAGCACAACCTTGTCATCCTCTCCGCCAACTGTCACTATCACTTCGGCTGTCCCTGTTGCCATGGGAACAGAAGTAGATGATCAGAGAAGTGAGCTGTGACCTGCTAGCCTCTATGCTTTATTTGATTCATTATGTGTACTTTTTCCCCCCCTTTCTTAAAAACACACCTACTACTGGAACACAGACATCAACTAGAATAACTCTGTATACATAAAAAGCATTTTCTATCTGCATATAATGCTAATTACTTTTTTTTTTTTTGCTTCAGTCTCTTTAAGCAGGCTGAACAATGTTCAAGCAATAATTTAAGAGACAGGTATAACTTTAACAGTCACAAAGATTATCAAGGCTTCAGGTGTTCTGTATGGAAAAAGGTCACAAATGAGAACATGGTTACCTGTAGACCTGCGAGGTCTCGCTCTGGGGCAGTAGAGCTCTCCACGACGGTCCTTCAGCAGCAGATAGTCCTTGGCCTCAGAGATGAGCTTCTGGCAGCCCTGATTTTCCTTCACCACATCCAAAGACTCGATCACATCATGGAGGTAGTAGGGACTTATGAGAGGAAGGCGGATGTGCTCGAGAACCTTTGAGAAGCATTGACAATAACAGACATGTTTTCAAAATAGGTAGGTGAATCTGGCTGCCAATGAGTACTAAAAAAAGCTAAAGGTTTTTGATATCGTCATGGCATCTACATATACAGAGTGTAATTTTTTATATCTGTTAAAAAAAAAAAAGAAGAAAAAAAAAAAGCATAGAGCATAATGAGCACGCCACTTTTCAAAAGTATCAGGAGAGCAGCTTCCATCTTCTAAAAGCAAAACTTTCACGTTTCTGACATTCTGATTTTGTGCAACAGCATTTTGATTCAGGTAATATAGGTTAGCATTGATCTGTTATGACAACTTCTGAGTCCAGTCCTCTTTCACGTGACATTGCAAATTATGATACAAAGCTGCTCAAAACTCTGCAATGATAAATATATATAGCCACGACAAGCCATATAGGTAAATTCAAGTCACACTGACCTTTTCGAAGCTCTGCTTGCGAGACAGACATTTATTCAACCACAACATGACAGCTTCAAACACCATCTCCTCTTTGGGCACATTAAGAAGATCACTGGCAATGATTTCTGTCAGTTTGTCCACACACAGTGACAAAAACTCCTCCTGGAGGGAGGAGAACATAAGAAATATCAGAGTATTAATAATTATAACTTTCAACATTAATAGTGGAAGTTATTCATTTAAAGAGCCTAGTGTGACTGTTGACAGGAAGATGTTACTTGTTTAACCTCATTCACAAAAAGTACAATAATGTCAAGTGACAACTAAGAATGAAAAAGTAGCAAAAAGAGGCATTTTAAAACATAATTCCTAGATCAATACTAGTACTTGATGACTTTTCTTCAGTATTACTAAAAAAGTTCAATCCCTTCATCTACTGGATGATGTAAATCATTTATGAAAGGCGAAGAAGCCCACATCCTCTAAAAAGTAATGCAAAAACGGTTGGTTGGTAGGTGTGTATATATATATATATATATATATATATATATATATATATATAAAAAAAATCAGCATCAGTAATTTAATACTAAACTTCAGCTCAAACTATACTCTACCTTCACTGTGACAGACTTTTTCAGCTAACATAAGTAAAAAAAAAAACAAAAAAAACTTTAGGCATCAAGTGCCAGGATATAAAATAGTATATTAATGTAAAATTAGAATATTACTTTTTTTAAGTCACCTTTTTGGTATCCTAGCAAATTAAATGCAAAGCAATGACATGAAGTCTTCATCAGCCTTTTTACCTGTTGACAAACACTGCTGAAATGTTCCAGGATGTAGTCCATGCTGCGTTTCTCCAACACCTTACAGGAGTGGGCCTCAGCAAAGCAGTGAATCCCCACGCAGTTCATCTCATCCATCTGACGCTCCATAAAGCGACAGCAAGCCTCTCGAACAGCCATCACATCCAGCAGATTGGCTGCTGCCAGCAGCGCCTGCTCCAAACCAAATCTGTTTTTAGCACACGTGTAGGAAAAGCCGGATAAATGGTGGTAAAAAGACTCCTCACCTGTACATTTGCTTTGGAGATGTAGACCTCTGATGTGTAGGCATAGCTCACCAACATGCCAATCATCTGAGGTTCAACACCATTGATGGCAACACGCTCCTGCTTGGACTCTATCAGATCAGCTGAAAACATAGCCTGATGATTTTGAAAGAAGGAAAAAAAAAACCACACAGTAGCCACGATCTCTTGCAAACAAGCCAATCGTCCTCGATCCTTTCCCAAACACAATCGTGATAGGAGATGTATTTACCTGGAAGTAGGAGCTAAAAGAAGCCAGCACGATGCGATGACAGGGGAACTCCTGCCCTCCACAGCACAGAGTCACGTCACAGAAGGCGTTGTTGAGCCGCAAGCTGTTGAGGCCCTGCAGGACCGTGTTGGGATGCCTGGTCTCCACAAACAGGTAGTCCTCGCTGCTCTGAGAGGCCGGTGGAGCAGCAGTGGCTGTAGCAGCGGTACCAGCGTCCTCCTGGACCTGGAACATGGCGTTCATAGTGGACGGCAAGAGCAACCCGGAGCTGACGGCAATTACTTCAGCCATATCTGTCTGCCTGTGCTAGGGAATCCTGTGAGAGAAAACACACAGGGAGGTGAGGTCAAAGATACTTCAGAGAACAAACTGTGTGTCATTTGGTTAGTTAGCCCTCTTGAAGTGAGTTACACGGTTCAATTTAAGATATAAATGTCTAAAAGTCGAGCGACAACAAGGCGGACAAAAGCCCAGAGATTGTTACACTAATGAGGCTTAGCTCGGATGCAGCGGCGTGAACAAGCGACTTTCCCCAGAGTTAAACTACTCTGTCAGCTAATAAGAAATATATACGGTACATGAAAAGTGAGAGTATCGGTTCGGCAATTGTTACAGTCAAACACTATACCTGTAAAACATAGTCGTGACTGAAACGGTACCACCACACTCTCCCACTTACAGTTAAAACCAGTTTCAGTCAGCAGCAACGTTTCTGCGTTTAACGCCTTTCACCAAAAGCCCCGCCCACCTTTAAATGTGTACTTCAAGATGATTGGTGCCAGCTTGTGTCAGCTGTACGAATAAGCCCGCCTCTCGTCAATCCCATTACCCAATCACCAACCGAGTTTATCACGAACCACCAATCACAGTAAAGCTTCTCTACTACTTTGTCCTAGGCTTCCAAATGATCCAATCAAACATATACGGATCAAGACGTTTCACAAAGCTCATCAACTCTTTCCTTCACGTTTTCTTCAGGTCGCCTACCATCTTCGACGTTTGTGAGTTAGGCGGTGAGCCTGATTATTCAAGAACTTTAAGAACGGAAATACCAGCAATAGTAAAAAAGTAAATAAAGAAATATGCTTGACATTTAGGAAAGTTTTTTTTTTCAGAATGTGCTGATTTTTTTTCAGCAGATGTACTTACTTATTCAGTTTCTTATAAAAATTAACTTATCGAGTCACAAATTTGACAATGTAACGTCACACAACTTCTATGAATTTTCGGACCTTCTTGTTATCAGTGAGCGTTGCAATAGCACATGTCAGGATACAGAGAAACTAGGAAAATAACATATATTTCTTAACTTTGATAAGAGCTTCAAGCTGAAGTTCAAGCAAAAAAATTCAGTTCAGTTGGAAATGGAAATCTTTTTGCTGTGAGGTGGCACAATTTCTGAATAAAGTTAAAATTATATTACTATGTTAGTGTAAATATTGTCCAAACATTCAATCCAAATTGAATGTTGTTTTGCTTTAACAAAAATCAAATTTGCTGCATATTTCATAATTGTGCCTTACTTTGTTACCAAACACCAATAGTTTACCATATGTGATATAAGTTTTATTTTATCTTCAAAATTTATAATTTGAGCAATAATAAATAATAACAGATACATTTTTTGTATAGTAAAGAAAAAGTTCATGCTGAAGAGGAAAACACAGATATTTTGAATTTATGTTTTATTAATTGGAAAATTGTGTTTTCAGCAGGCAAGAAGAGTAATAAAACATACAACCAAATCAGTCTCTGATCTTGTTTTATCATTTATGATGTTAAATAATTGATGGCTACAGATAACATGTTCTCAACAATAACATATCTTCTTTGCATCTACAAACTGTTACATATGAATATCAAGTATCAGTCCTTTTTATTCCATCCTTGATAAGCCTTTTCTGAATCACTTCTCATTACTTTTAGATGTGAAGTTTGTTTTTGGAGAGAAAAAAATTACTGAATCATCTTTGTTTTATACAGGGAATCAAACTATTTGCTCTCTACACAGAAGACACAGACCATCATTTGTCTACAACAGGATTATAAATAACTGTATAAACATGCTGCTTGTGCTGAATCACAGGCAGCTGTCCTTCATTGTTCCAGGAGTCTCTAGAGCCTTTGTTCTGCGAGCAACGGCTTCTAAGATCTTCTTCCTGGGTCCCAGCTGAATTTGAATGCTTTTCAGGTCTTCATCAGAGCAGAGTATGAGTGCTTCTAAGTCCAGGTGCTCTCTTCTAAAAGCATGGGCAAACTCTGGCAAAGAGATGGCAGACAAGAACACATCCAAAGGAGAGCTTTCTTCATCCTCATCATCATCGAGTCCCAGATCTTCTTGCTCCCACGGTAGGTCAGCATCATTGGTTTCCTCTAAATCACCGTTATCCTGCTCACCTTCAAACAGCTTGTTCTGAACGAGGTAACCGAGGCTTTCGTTGTTCCCACTGGGAATGTCCTCTGAATCCAGATTCATCTTCTTCATGAAAATCAGACCGCCAAGGCCAGGCCGGTTGAAGATGGATTGCTTGACTTGGCCTGGTTCTTCGCTGGCATTGTCATCTTCAAATTCACCATCTTCGAACATGTTCTCATCTTGCTCATCAAAAACATCCATAAACTCTGGTTTTTCTGAAACTCCATTGTCATGTTTGAGGAAGATGACATTCCCATCTCCTCCTGACCTCTGCAGAGTGCCTTTGTCTTTCTTCCCAAGCTTCTTCTGGAGTGTGCCTTTAACTCTGGCTGTAAGAGAGCCAGATTTTTCCACAGCAATAATCTTGGAGAACTGCTCATTCATGCCGCTCATGCTCCCACCATCTGAGAACGCTGATGCTGTGCTCGCCTCTGAAACCGACCCAGTACTGTCTGCTCCACGGTGCATTTTGTCCATCTTGTTTTGGTGTCTCTTCTTCACCTTCTCATAGAGTTTCACGCGTCTTTCTGCCTGTTTCTGGGCCTCCTTCTTCAGGGTGGCGACCTTTTTTGAATTTTGGTTGGTCTGCTGTGAGGTGGCTGCATCGAGAATGCGTACACAGTCCATGTGGCCACGGGCAGCAGCGACGTCCATCGCTGTGTGGAATTCATTATCCAGTCCAAAAAGGTTAGCGCCGAAGTTGACCAGAAAGCTGAGAATGTGCCTGTGGCCGTTAGCTGCTGCATGGTGCAGTGATGTGTTGCCCCAGATGTCACTCTTGTTGGGATCTCCACTGTATAACACAGAGGGAGAAACATAAATGATCATCTCAAACAGTTTTAGTTTTTATTTCTATTGTCATCGTATTGCAACTATCTTTCAATGACACCATGTAACACTGTTTCCTGCTGTACATACATCTTTTGTAAAAGAAAATCCTCAATATGGTTAGAGCCAAGAGCTAATGTGCAATGTTAAGGTTTAGATTTTACAACTTAGGATACTCATAGATTGCACGGTACCATAATCTCATAAGCCTCTACAAAACAATATTACCATGCTGCAATTTCTGCCAAAAAAATTATAAGATAACTACATTTTGGACCTGTGAATTACCATCCCTTTTACACCCCAGTCAACATTTGTTTGCGGAGCCTATCCAATATATAGATGAGATTTGAGGTGAAGGTGCAGGTGAAGAAGGAGCTGTTGTACTGTATCTGTTTGGTGTTTTGCCTAAAGCTTGTCACGGGTGTTTTAACAAGAATTTGGAAGATTGTGACAAATTTTTTTGTTGTGAAGTTCCCCGTTGTGGGATTAATAAAGGAATATCTTGTTTTATCTTATCTTAAATTTTGAAACAAAAAGCCATAATATGTCTCTTTGGAGCTTTTTTTTTAAAAGATATTATTTCAAGTTCCCAGTTTCTTAAAAGAGAAAATAAATTGTTATATGGATAGTTTCAAGTTTTCATGAAAACAGAAAACCCTCTCAAAGGGTTTTAGAAGCTTTTCATCTTTGTTACGTTTCAAAAGCTCGTTATTTTTATTTGCATATGTCCATAGTTGAGACTCATCAAGGTTCTTACAAATTTAAAATGACTGGGCTGGAGCTTTAAATGTGCTGTTCACCTTTTGTTACCTTAAGATTGATCTGAACCATTTATCCTAGACAGTAATTTATTTCTTTGCAAGATCCTTCTGGCTGCTAGCAGCAAATACAGTGCCAATGTTATTTTCCTCCTTGGCAAGGAAGCAAATAAAACAAAAGAATATAAAATATGAAAAAAAGAAAAGCAAACATTGCTGTGGTTATTTCTGTGTATTACTTCTTACAGTAGGATTTACGGGGTCAAAGTCTAATGCCTTGCCTTTTTGGAGCAGCAATAAAAAGTTTTGATTGCAGCACTACTGCACCACCTTGTCATAAATCCTCTCTCCTGGTGGACATGACTGAGTCGGATATGTTTCGTTTACATTTGTTCATGCAGCAGAAGTGTGTCGTGGTCTGCTAAACATGTTCAAAATATCTTCTCTGAGGCCTAAGCTAGATTTTAGCCAGTCTTCTGTTGCACTGAGCAAGGGCTGGAGGTTGGGTTGGCAAGAATAGATGAAGGGCTCTTTTGTTTTACAGAATGCACTTGGCTGATTAAACATTTGGCTCAGCTCGTGAAAATAAGTAGTGCAATGAAGTTTCAGATCACAATGTGGTGAACAACAGTTTTAGATGAATTTCTGGAAAATCAATTCATGGAAAGAAATATATTTGCCGGCCATAAAATGTATCTGTAATGTTTATGGCTACAGCAATGTTAATCTTTGATCTGTGAACTCCAGTTACAGCTCAGCTGCTGATGTTAATTCAGCTCAGTTTCAGGGAATTACACTTAAAATGTTACAAATGAAACCTATATGTTACTTTCTGTGTTTATCTTTATAAAACCTGTAAGATATAAACAGGAGTTAATCAGACTTACTGTCTGCTGCATATGAGCTGAAGAGCATCGAGGTGTCCATGAAAAGCCGCCAGCAGGGTGGGAGTCATGCCGTCCTCATCAGCAGTGTTCAGGTCCTGTTTTGTGGCCTCCTTCAAGAGGTCCAAGTAGCCATCAGTT
This sequence comes from Zenarchopterus dispar, assembly GCA_028564865.1. Taxonomy (NCBI): domain Eukaryota; kingdom Metazoa; phylum Chordata; class Actinopteri; order Beloniformes; family Zenarchopteridae; genus Zenarchopterus; species Zenarchopterus dispar. Next base: position 9,245,734 of record JAOWBL010000023.1, read on the forward strand.
GCTGCTTTGTGGTACCTAGACATCTCTAAGAAGAACTGAAACAAAATAAAAATCTGTTACTGTCTCTCCTTTTGTCTTTCCAGCAGTCTCAGATGAGCAACGGTGAAGGCTGAGCCGAGCAAACAAAGTGATCACTGGGCGTATGAAAAGCTCGGAGCCATAAAACAAAAGCAAAGTCCAGTTAGGTCATCTGCACCATTTCCTGCTACAACTCATCATCGTCACTTACTTTGACCTCATGCTGTCGTAGTTAGATCTATTATATTGCCCCAAACTGTTGAACTTGTTTCCTTTGTGTTATTGTATTTTTACTGTAATATATTTAAGATTTATAAAACACACAAACAAAATAAATACATAAACTACTGTTTTTTCATACCACATTAACTATAATGTTTTTTTATACAGTAAAATGAAGTTTAGCAATATATAGATATTTTTTAACATGGTATTTGTTTTTTAAATCTATTATATGATGGCCACAGTCTATGTAAAAAAAAAAAAAAGGTTAATTTGGTGATTTATTTCACAGCAATTCATGTGACCTACTATGTACTGGTGTATTAAAATAAAATACTGTCAGACTGCATTTTGACTTGTGACACTCACTTAGCATGCCAGATTGAAGAGAGTACAGTTTTTAATAAGAAAATTGAGGTTAAGGCATAAAAGCACAATTGTCTATGTAGAGGGAAGATTTCTTCCCAATTTCATTGCGACCATAAGTAAATCAATATCAGAACTCAACACAATGTGTATAATGAAATTATAAGGATTTACACACATATGTCGCAAAGAGAAGTCAGGGATTTTATTTTATTTTTTTTTTTGGAAGATCAAGATTGGACTGTGGTGCAGTGGAAAAGGTTTATGTCGTCTTAGTCTAGATTTCCAGAGTGATGAATATATGGCTAAGACATGCCCTTGTTGTTCTTAGTGTCTATGAGAGCAAGCCTGTTGAGGCAGTGTTATGATCTGCTGTCACTTCAGCTGTTCAAGTTGCCCAGCAGTAATGTTATGAACCAGAACAATGATGTAAACTAACCACCTGAATAAAATGTTTCCACCTAAACTTTATTTCCTTACCTGAGGGCACAGAAATATATACAAGTGGATTTATCAGGATAAAACTGTGAAGGAGTAGTTTAGGGAACTTGTAGATGACTAAAGTTAAAGGTGATCAAAAATTTATTTATTTATTTATTTATTTATTTATTTATTTATTTATTTATTTATTTATTTATTTATTTATTTATTTATTT
>JAOWBL010000023.1:9247087-9266693 GCA_028564865.1 Zenarchopterus dispar
TTATTTATTTATTTATTTATTTATTTATTTATTTATTTATTTATTTATTTATTTATTTATTTATTTATTTATTTATCAGTGTAGTTTGTATCATTAATTGCGGGGGTATAGTTCTCCTTTAGTCCCATAGATGGCAGCACAAATAAAACGCAGCCTGTTGAACAAAACTGAGGAAGAAGAAGAAGCTGTCAACCACTGTCAACAGGACGTAACCGGCTCAACCAATCAGAGGACAGGATCGAGAACTACGCAACACAATTCTTTTCATGATTTTCTTTCTTTCTCTGCCCACATTCACTTCTGACAACAACATGAAGTTGTAGTTGTGCTTATTTTTTGTCATTACCCGATTAGACCTTGGCTTGACACGCCGAGCCGACCAGCATCTGGTAACCCCACGGCTCCCTCCGCGGTGACTTCCCGGTTTTGAAATTACTTGCGGTTTGTGTAACCGGGAGATCTCGCAGAAATGCCCGACAACGGCGGCTCGGCTGGCGGCCTTCTGACTTACGAGACGCTGGTTCATGCGGTGGCAGGTGCGATGGTGAGCAGGAGCAGTAAAGAAATGTGATATTTTATCTGCATGCGTTTGAGTCCGTGATGTTTGAATTAACATTATGTTGCGAAGAAACTACCCTGAAAAGATAATGCGGAGTGACGGAGCACTTTGCCATATTGGTCTGGTGTTAGTTTATGTTTGTGGTTGTCTTGCAGGGGAGTGTGACAGCCATGACCGTCTTCTTTCCTTTGGACACGGCCAAAAGCAGACTGCAGGGTGAGTTGGAGGATGTTGTCGTGCTGAATATCCTGCTGTTAGCAGCTAAAACTGGAAATGTCCCCAATTTAAAGCTTTACTGTATTACATAACTCAAAGGTGCAAGAACGTTTAACCTGCACAGTCTGCAACCAGGTCCCTCTTCAAAGGTATGGAGAAGTACTGGAGACAGTTTAGTACCACACTTCCACAAAAAAAAAAAAAAATAATGTAAGGGCCTGGCCTTAGATGATGGGTTTTTGTTTTTAGTTACTCAATTTCTATCTGTTGTCTTTTGATTAACGTGTCCTTTAAATAAAAAGAAACTTTTAAGAACTGACATCTTAAAAACAATGTATAGGGTATGCCTTTTCCAGATACCCTAGTGTAACAAGTCCAGGTTGAAGGGCCTCTGTGACACATTAAAAGTGTCAAGTTAACACTAAAGCAACTAACCTGCCGCCTGCGAGTGGTAATCTTTGTGTTCAGGAAGCTGATCTAATAATGTAAAACAGTTTCTCTGTAACAGTGTTACAGTTGAAAGGATTTGATCCAAGGGGATTGCCACTTTTTGTGTTTATTTTTCTCTTTTCTGTTTCAGTGGATGAGAAACGAAAAGCGCGCTCAACCCCAGTCATTCTGGCAGAGATAACAAAAGAAGAAGGCATGTAAGTTTAATTTTTGGGACCTAATGCCACAGTGCCTGTAGGGTTAAACATTAGGGCTTATTGTGACTTTTTTTTTTTTGTCTTGATTGAACATTTGTGACCCAAATGACTTTCAACTGCGCTCTCTCCTAGTCTGTCTCTGTACAGAGGTTGGTTCCCAGTCATCTCCAGCCTGTGCTGCTCCAATTTTGTTTACTTCTACACCTTTAATACACTGAAGAAGGTGGCAGCATCTGGGCCAGGCAAGCCCAGACCTGGAAAAGACCTACTGATGGGGATTGTAGCAGGTAAAGCCATGAAAAAAAGATGAGGATGGTAAATGAAAGGCTCAAAGGTGTCCTGAGGAGTTTTCATTTTTCATCTGAAATTCAATAAAAAATAAATAATGATGAGCCAAGAACCATCTACAGCAAATCCTCCAATCAGACATGCTGAGGGAAAATAATGTAAAAATCCATTTCCCCTGCAGGGGCTGTAAATGTGATCCTGACCACTCCCATGTGGGTGGTCAATACTCGACTGAAGCTCCAGGGGGTGAGGTTCAGAAATGAAGACCTCCATCAGACGCAGTACAGAGGCATATTTGGTGGGTGGTATATATTTTATATAAAGGTTAGCACTACAGATGTGCTTCTTTTTTATGTTGCTGTAAAAACTTGCTGGCTCTCTACTTTCCTATTTCAGATGCTTTCTCACAGATCATTGCCAACGAGGGGGTGGGAACTCTGTGGAACGGCACTCTGCCGTCTCTCATCCTTGTTCTCAACCCGGCTGTGCAGTTCATGTTTTACGAAGCTATGAAGAGGAAGGCAGGAAAGGGAGGGAGGAAGGTGAGGGGAAGCAGCCACAAAAGCTGCAGGAACCTTTTCTCGGAACTACAGTCCTCAGGAGGTCCTTTTTGTAACTTTGTACATTTACACTGAGATCCGATCAGAGATGTTTGACCCTGCTCAAAACCACTTTTAGGGAGGTTATAGTTTTGAGATTGCCTGCCCTTTGAATATATCTTATATTGAGTACCATTATCTGAGTATCTTTTGTTTTAAATGCAGTTATCTGAAAGCTTATCTGCAGACCAGATGCTGAGTTTTGAAATTAACTGTATCCAGCTTACATTTCTGTAACTTTAATAGTGAAGATGCTGCTACGCTATTGTCTCATTCCACAGATATCCTCAGCAGAGATCTTTCTTATTGGAGCCATTGCCAAGGCTGTCGCTACCACGGCAACGTATCCTCTGCAGACAGTTCAAGCCATCCTGAGGGTGAATATTTTATGATTTCTCATTTTCTTCTGATGTCCAAGATGCTTTATTACCTAACATCAGCTAATGTTTATAGATGAAGCTAAATAAGTTTTTTAGATTTTTTTTTATTTATAGTCAATTTAATTATTTCATGGTTAACGCTGGATTATAAGAAATGCTTTAACTGTCGGTATGTTTCTTCATCAGTTTGGTCAGTACAAAGGTGATGGCAGGGATGGAGTGTTGGGAAGCCTCTCAAACATTTTCTTCCTCTTCATGGACAGGATCAAGTGAGTAAACATTCCCAGAAACATAAGGTTGCTGAGAGCGGGCGTTCTGATCCTCATTGTTATGCACGTTTTTTCTTCTTTTTTTTTTTGCAGGAAGCACGGCTTTCTTGGTTTGTACAAGGGCCTGGAGGCCAAGCTGCTGCAGACGGTCCTCACAGCCGCCCTCATGTTTGTCATTTATGAGAAGATCACTGCTGCTACCTTCAAAATCATGGGCCTGAACAAGAAACTGAGGCACTGAGAGCAGTGCAGTGTTAGTGCACCTGTACATCAGTGGGGTTAATCAGTGCCTTCTGATTACATGTGTATATAATAATTACTGCTAGGAACATTTTCAGTCTCATGGAGATTTTATTCAGAGCTGGTGCCTTTCACGCCACAAATTCTCATACTCACTGATGACCAGAGTTTCGAAGTCTTTATCTTTGCGGATAGAATCTTGTTTTTTCTCCTTTGTCTGGTGTATTCATAAATTATTCTGCGTAGTTAAGATTACAGAACTAATGTGGCATCAGAGAAAACTTACATTTAATTTACTACATAGCTTTAATTTGCACTCACTTAAAAAAAAAATTCCAAAGGCTTTACATGCCTGAATGACAAGTTTGGTGGTCGTATGAAATGAGTGTCATGATATAGACTAAGTCCACCTCTCGAGGCGTCAGGCTTTCACCATTGCTGAATGTTGAGACCAATAGTTAAGAATTGCCTTAATCTATTCATTTGGGTCACTCCTTTTGCACACTTCTTTTAAGTGTAGATTTAAACACATTTAAAATGAAATCACAGTGAGATAATTGTTTACAATCTCTGAGTGTCATTGTCACACACAGAAATATCAGTACTAAATCCTGACATTCTTCTAACTCGGGTCATGATTTACAATTCTAAATGTTATAAATATGCAGTTAATGTCTGTGAACTAAAAATTAAAATATAAAAAATTGAGGATCTAATTCTGCGTTGAATTGACGGCAGACACCACATGCTCAAACACTGCAGCAGATGTTGAGCACCTCAAGTTTTATTCGTTGATTACACAAATACTGTAGAAAACTGGGATGCACTGAGTTTTATTGTCATTTGTGTAATGGTCAGTATGCTGTACACACATATTGTCATGCAAGGTTTCTTCCATTATTTACAGTTTACTGGTGCTGCAGTTGTGAGCAGTATTTTATATCTGTATGTTCTCTGTTTTGGTGAATGAAGCTGCATCCTGTTCATGACAGAAAAACTGAGTCATTTCAGTCTTTCATTGCTGGTGGTTCGGTCTGGTGAAGTGAGTTTTGAGCACTTTATTTCTCCAACTATAAGGGCATTCTGAGAGCGCAGACTGCTGACAAGGCCAACACCCTGCTGCTGTATTACAAGCAAATCTGCAGCCAAAAATCATCATCTGTTCTTACTTCACCTCTGCTCATTCTCCAGATTATTTCTTTTCACAGTCTTCCTCAAAATAACAAAAGTGAAATCCTCACCAGATCGAACTCCTCTGCCTTTAAACTGGTCCAGCTGGGAAACTGGTGGACTTGCCATTTATCTTAAAGCAACAAAAGCAGTGATGCATTTGGACTTATGCCATAGGTGTCAAATACTGCCGTATTTATTTTTTCTCAAAATGTACTTGACATGTTTACATGAGAATACTTTTTAACTGTTCATCTAATGTATACTTGATTTGTTTCTTCACTTATTTACATCAAGATTGTTTTAATATCTTTTTCTTGTTCTTTTTTTAATTAATCTTACATGTTTTTGGAATCTAAATTATTGTTCTAACAAGAGAACAATTAAAAAAACAATATTAACATACACTTGTTTTATTTATTGTCAATTCATGCCAGATTAAAAGTTTAAAAAAGCTAAAAGATCAGGCAGTATTAATTGCTGCAAAAGTGCAAACTGAATATTGAAAGTCTTTGTTTTGATGTTTAAAAAAAAATCTTCAGATTGAGGGCAGGCATGTCAAATCAGGACTGATGGTGTTGTGAGTCATTACTGGTCATCTCTTCGATGTACCAGTTTGGCAGGAAGGAATACTGGGAATCCCTGTGGACAGAGTAGCTCACGTCCTTGTGGGGCTCCCAGGAAAACAGGTACACCACTCTGAAACAGATGCATTACATTCACAACAGATACATCAACCTGTAATCATTTCAACTTAAACTGTGAGGAAAGTTCAGTTTCTTGTTGACTCACCTGTGATTGTCTTCTGTAACTACTCGCTTCACAAAAGACAAAAACTCACAGCAGAAATTCATACAAACTGTTGGCTTCCAGCAGTTATATTCATTCTGTAAAAAAAAAAACAAAACACAAAACTGACTCAATGTGCAAACTTACCATCGCACTAACCTAGTTTTTCACATTTTTCCCGTGTATCGTTTTTAACTTGAGCAAATATTGAGTTTCTAGTACTGACTAGTAATTTATTGCTACAAATTATTACACTTTACCTTGATGAGTTGAGAAATTTTGGAGACAAGAAAGGTTTCCACAGATACGACAACACCATCGTGATCCTTGAAACCTGCCACAATGCGAGGGACTCCAGGGAGAAAAGATTGGGCCCACCACTTGAGCAGTTTGAACCTGATGAACCAACAAAAAATGAGAAACTCTTCAGAACTTTTACAAATATGATAAAAGGTTGATGAGGTAACTTATAGAACCATCTACCTGTGGAAGTTGCTGCGCTGCTTGGGTGTGCAGATTTCTGCAGAGGTCTTCAGCTCCACATAACAAGCAGGAGGAGGTGGAGCGTTGGGATCTTTGTCCCGACAATCCACCTCCCCGGAGAACAGGAGTTTGTGATCTGCAAGTCGAGTCTGAACCACGGTGCAGAAGGCCTCGTTGGTGTTAACCACTCCACTGGGATCAGGTGAACTGTGGGTGTTGTCTGCAGGTGAGGACAAAGGTTGAGTGCTCCCACTTTATCTGTTTATGGGTTTATGTACTTGATACAGTGACAATCTGTAGAGCAGATGTTACAAAACCCGTAAACGTCATCCAGCATTACAGAGGACATATTTAAAAAAAAAAAAAAAAAATCCTTTCTGTGACTGAGAACATTTATTTAACCATTTGGAGACACTACCAGCTCAAAAATGTTGGATAACTCAACTAACACTCTTTTCAAGTCAGTGATGTACAGAACAGAGCAGAATTAAGAGTTTCTTAGTCAATGCAGATCACTGGCCTCCTCACTAAACGATGTTACATAATACATAATGTGGTGGATTAAAATTCCCAAATATTTTTTTACTTTTTATAGTATTAAAAAAACAACCCTTTTTAAATTCATTTTGTTGTTCACAGAGAACCAAGCATGGTCCGCTGTAAGGAAGGATAGGAAAAAACCTTTTGTCTTGCATCAGAGATATGTACAATATCCATTCACTTTGGAAAAATTTTTACTTGTGAAATGGGTCTGGTACCTCTCCCATTCCCAACAACTTTCACCAGTGCAGACTGTTGCAAATTAGTCGCAAAGACAGGATTTATGTGATGATATCAGACAGGAGTACCCAAAAGCCACCATTTGAAATGATCAAGATTGCAGCAGAATTGCTAATAATTCCTTGGATCAACATGTTTTTACTGCGAAACCAACAATCTTTCACCAGTGTTTCTCAGTGTGGTTGTAGCGTCATATGCTTTATATCTCTGACTAAAATGAGTACCTATCCAATAGCAGTTTTTCCTCCGTACTTCGCTACTAACCCTAGGAATCTATGTCAAATCCAGAGGAAACCAGACTAATTCTTTGTATACAAAGAGGAAAAGAATTAGTACAGCTACCAGGCATTAGTGAGCCCCTTTAGGAGATTATTTCTGTTAGACCTAGTCTCTGAGTAGTAAGGACAGAAGGACTTCATCGCCCTCCATTCAGCACATTATGTATAAGTACTGTCTGATCAGTGTACATAATATCCAAAAATAGCTCACCCATATCACAGTATTGTCTCTGAAGCTTTTTTTTTCTTCATAAAGCCATCACACTTTTGAACTCTTTAATAACTATCACTACAGCGTTTTGGACTAAAATCTCTCTAGAGTCTAGACCTTTGTTGTGTACTCTATTGATCAACAATATCTTATGCTGCTGAAGAAACTGATGGCCTGCAATACATTTTTGGCTAATTTATTATGTTTTAATTATCTTAGGTAGCCACTAAGGGGTCAGAAGTAAGTATCTCATAGTACCAGTGGGTTGTGTGGGGACAGTTGTGTCAGGAAGGACATCCAAGTCAAAGTCTTTGACAAATGAATCCCAAATCAAAATGATGATCTGCTGTGGTGACCTCTAAAAGCTTGCATTGCTACCCTATTTTTGTTTAAACAGAAACAAAACTTTCATAAATAAATAAATAAAAATTAGAGTAGCCATCTACCTGCACATATATACTGCTCAAACTTGTATCCCCAGTACATCATCTCATGGTGCCTCTGTGTTCGGTTCTCTCGTTCCAAGCGAGAAGCTTCTGTTTCCACCTCACTGATGTAAAGTGTGCCGTTGAACCTGGTGGCTGCTAGCAACCACCCCTCCCTCATCTCATAAGGAGTGGTCAGCAGCTTGGTCAGATGGCCACGCCATGTCACAAAATCAGCATCTAAGGCACTGAAAAGAGCAGAGATTGATCAAGAACTATTCATCCTGCAGGTGGAGTTGGTGTAAGCAGAAGTAAATGAGGAGATAATCTCACCACGATGAGCTTGTGGTTGCTCTTGATTTCAGCTTGGATCTATTAGCTACAATCCATCGGAGAATGTGGTCCAGCTTCTCCTTCACGCTTTCATCTCTCTTTGTGTAGCGGTCCCTGTACCCATCTCTCAGGTCAAAATTAGGATTTCTGTCAGGTTCCACATAGTATCTCATCTGTCTGCTGTCATTGAAAAATCTACGCCGAGAGTCAAGGGAGAAACATCCCACTTCCACAGGCTGTCTGTACAGAGGAAAGTCCTTCTCATAAAGCTCCTTCCTGGTACTCAAAGCATGAGCGTTCAGCGGCACTGGTGTTGACACAGACTGATACTTGTGGTGGTTTGTTGGTCTGAAGCGTGTACCATCAGAGTGATTTCCTTCCCTTTCTCGTCTGTATGGGGACTGACGGTGATGATGCTGGTGGTAACTAGAGACGGGATTGCTGGATCTGTGGTGCTCCATTTCTATAACCAAACAGTGAAATGAACTGTCAGATGATGCTTGAGATTCAGGAGCTCTGGTCAGTCACTTTCTTTAGTACGGTGGTTCTGTTCTCTCCTCAAAAACGAGACGATCCTTTATTTTTAATTTTGAAGTCTGCTAAGTTTGTTTTAGAATGTAAATGAAACAAGTCAATGCACTATATAAATATAAATAGTCCATGCATGTATCAAAATCAGTGTCTGTGAACTATACCTTCTTTAAATTGAAACATTGAAGCTTTATTTCACACACTTTCAAAATGTAACGTTTTGTCTATTGCTTACCTGCCACATATATCTATCTATAAGTTAAAATACATTTTAGCTACTTATTTAGATACTGTTACTTAAATATTTAAAGGAACACACTTTAAGAATCCGTGAACAACTATTAAATAAAACCCACCTCTTCGTCAGCGTTTAAAGCAAAATATAATGAGCTGTAAACCACAAAAGCAAAAAAAGGCTTCACATTATATCCTACGCACTTTCTATTTCAAGCTACCAGAAAAATCATTAATAAATGTGAGTAGAAATGTTTTCCTAGCAAATGCGCTAACTAGCGCCACATCCCTGACGTCATTTCCGTATGTAGTGTCACTGTCGAGCCGCTTGGAGGCAGCCGCGACCTTGTTTTATACTCTGCCACGACGCCCCTGTGTACCTTTAAATATCCGTGTAAATAAGAGACTTTAAAGTTGTTGTCTGGAGGAAATGGTGGTATGGAGGAAAAAAGTCGGTGGTGACGGTTTTGCGAAAGCTATGTGAAAGCAAAAGACTGTTATTCTCATTGACTGTCAGGTAACGGTTTTTAAATACATTGGTCAAACAGTTCAGACTAGCATTAGCTAACCGGGTTAGCTTGGCTAAGAGTAAATTTCCAGTAGCTTTAGCCTTCTTTTGTGTCCAAAGAAAGAAGTATATGTTAAAAAAAAGACTAAGCTTAGAAATTTAAAACGCACTGGGTAACGCACCGTCTTTCCACTCCTTTTGAACAGGAACATTGTCTTTTTTTTCATTTTCCTTGGTTTTATTCCCTGCTTTAGTTTATTTCATGTTCCTTATGTTTAAATAAAACTTTCAAATCAAATCTAAATAAATTCAATAGAAACTGCCAAGCCTGTGAAGCTAGCTGGTTGTTGATGTGTTAACTTAATAAGAAAATCTTGCTCCTGACTGGTTGCCTGTGTTCACTCTGTCAGGATTTATTTGCCAGCTTTTGTTTTTCAGGTATGAATAGAAAACGGGCTTTGATTTCAGACATTTTCAATGTGAAGAAAAGGAGAAATGGACCAGAAAAATTTGGAGCAGTTCACGACAAAGATGGTAATAGTGTCTCCTAAAAATTCATTTACATTACAGTCGAAATCAGAGAGTATAAACTTGCCACCTATTTGTTTTTCTTTAAGGACCGACTGACATTAAATCCACTCTGGAGTACCTCAGGACTCTCTTCCCAAGAAAACTCTTCAATGATGCCTTACCTCAAATAGTGCTGAAGCATCAGCTGTACTGCGCACATGACAAGACTTTGGTAGACAAGGAAGTAGTAAGTGTTAAAATGCTCTTTGTTTAACTAATCATTTCTCTGAATCTGAATGGTAAATACAACCCACTGTGGTACACAGAATAAACTGCGGGAGTGTGGAGAGCTGCTGATGTTCCAGCTCGGATTTGATTCAGAAGCTTTCGGGTTGATTTTTACTTCGGACTACAAGGTCAAAGTTCTGGCAGGAGAAGAGGGAAAAGCAACACGACCAACAGTGGAAAAGTTCTTGGAGAAAGTGGTGTCTTCCTGTACAGATCTGAGCTTCAGCAAAGACCAGATGCTGAGGAAGTTTCTCTTCACAGACTCAGAAATAACGTAAGGCAGAACCCCACACATCTGTCAAATACGGAAACACGTGGTATTTATTTGCATATAAGGAGTTTGTTTTTGTTTTTTTCTTTAGAAAAAAGATATGTAGTTAGTCTGAAACTACATGTTGTGGAAAAACTATCAGTACCTCTGTAGAATAGGTTTTAACCACCAAGATGACTATCTGGGCCAAACTTAGTGTCTTAACTTAATAAGAAATAAAGATGTGAGAGAAGTTCAGCAGATTTGATTAATCATTTGCATGAAAACAGGCCAAAGCATACATCAGGAGCTTTGATGCAGAGGTGACAGTAATACTGATCACCTTAGTGATTTAAACAGAATCCTCAAGACTAAATGATTCTCATAGGTTCTTGCACCTGTGCAGAACAGCAAAGTAAAGACAAAATATAAGTCTGCACTAACTGTACTCATGAAGTAGGTCATAGAGTGACCAAGACTAATATTTCCATCACACTACATTCTTGCCTTAGAAGATCAGGATTTGGTTTATTCCTTCAACATTTAGGCAGCTGGTGAAGTCAGGCGTCCTGACTGTGAGGGATGCAGGCAGCTGGTGGCTTTCCATTCCCAACTCTGGCAAATTCACAAAGTACTTTATACAAGGTGAGTGTTTAGTGGTTTGTCTTAGTCCCTTTTACATTTCTGGCAGTGTCTTGTTATTTGAGTGTTTCTAACCGTGAGATAACTTTTCTTTTTAGGCCGTAAAGCAGTCCTCGGTATGGTGAAGAAGGCCAAATATGGTGAAGTCTTAAAGGAAGACATAGAGCAGCGGCAGACAACTTCACAAGTGAAATTCCACATGAAGTACCACATCCACGACATAATTGGTGCAGAGCTGGTAGAAAGGTAAGGTGAAATGTGCCTACGTTTCTTTTGTGATTAATAAAAAAGACATTTATGATAATCTCCACTAACTAGCTGAAAGTTCATGTTATTTGCTTTGACAGCACATATTTAGACTTGGCCCTTGTGGTTATTGTCAAAATCAAGCTAGCTAATCCTGTAGATATAGATACAGGATTGTAAGATCTCTATTGATCTATTGCTTCTGTTTAACGAAAACACAAAGATGCTGATCACTAATAAATATTAAAGACCAATCCTACATTTTGATGTGCCTTACTGAATATTGATTTTTTTTTCCTTTCAGCATACCTACTACTTCAGGTACACTGTTGAGATTTGTGGATTCCTGAGGCTCCCATCAACCAGTGAGCCATGAAGATAAGAACATGAAATGAACAAAAGCTGTGGAAAGTGGTTGAGATCGAGTGAATTAATTTATTTCAGATGTAGAGTCTGTGCCAAATGTATTATCAACCCTTAATGGGTTAATGAGTTGTCAGTTTTGCTGACATGGCCTTCATCACATTTTTTGTTGTAATAATGATCTATAATGTTTTTCTCTCAAATGTGAGATTGTACTCATGCACACAAAATTGATTGGCAAGTAGGAGTCAGAGGCTCAAGCCTGATAAAGTTGTCAAATATGTTTCTGACAGTAAACAAGCCGCACGTCATTACTCACACTTCCACTTGACTGCTTCTGTTTGGGCACTGAGCCACAGCAGAGGGCTGATAGATGACGAGGCCATAGATAGGAAGTGAAACTTGGTTGGTGAAAATGGTTTGTGCACAAAAAAAAATAAACAGTGTTTGCTCTGGCTCTAGACTCAGAGGCTTTGTTTCCTCACCTACTGTTTCTGATTAAAAATTGTTGGGTGTTTATCTTTTTCAACTGCTGAGGGAGCTCTACCAATTTTAGAAGAACTATGTACAACTACATTTATGGTTACAGTAGTGACAAATGAGCATTTATAACATTGAATACAAAGAGGCAGACAGGACTCATGGTGACATCATGCAGCTGTTACTATAATAACTTGAAGGATGAGGAAGTCTAGTTTACTTCAAAAATGTGTCGCATAATCATGTTTTATCGCAGAAGTGACCGCATTTTGGCATGTTCTGGTTTGATTTCCCGATCTGATGCTGACGCACTTCTCTATAATCAGTTCTGTTATCAGTGAAGCTGGTTTTAAATTAAATAATTCCAATAAAAGTACACAAACGAGAAAAATAAACATTTCTATTGTCCATTGCTTCAGATAATTTAAAACAGCGCTTCTGAACGGGATGACTCAAGTAGGGCTATTTAAACAGTAAAAACTAACATTTGTTTGCTGAGAAATCAGGATATAAACATTATGTGATGAGTAACTTGTGGCAGATTCAGTTACCTGAAACAGCACATTTTCTATAATCAACATTTGTTATTTTCCATCTTAAAGACTTTTGAGACATGACACTCCTGTCCTGCTTTTACAGATTGATTCAGCTGGCTGCTCTTAGTTCATGGTGCTGCTACGTTAACCCACAGCTGAACTTTCTTACAGGTCCACCATAACTTGAACATTTTAAAAAGTCTAAATGAAAGATTTAATCACTGACTCTACTGAAAATGAGCCATTGCTGGTTTGAAGTTAAAATTGAAAAAATAAATAAATAAAAATCACTACGGACTCAGGACAGGTTTGGTTGAAAGTTAAAGAGGGAAGTTACTGATATTTGAACAAGTTAGTCAACTTATACACACACACAACCTAAAATAGCAAATTATTAACCTGATTCAGTCATCTGCTGTTTTAGCATTCAACAAAGCAAGTCTGGTAAATGTTTCAATCACTTCTGTATGATCAAAATAAAAGTAGGACAATAGAGACAGACAAACAGATGGAAGTAGTGTTTTTACTTGAATTTATTGGCTTTTTCAAAAAGTGACAATAGCTTCTTTCCATAAAACTAAAGAGTCACAACATTGGCTTGAATAAAAGCACAGCTTGATGTCTTGAGTACAACACCGATGAGCAACATGTACTTAACCCCTGATCTAGTAGTTCAAATACATTTTGTAAATAGGCAAAAAAATATATAACTGTAGCAATTCTAATCTTAGTTTTCAGTATATGATGCACAGACATGCTATCAGCATTAATTACAAAAAGCTAGATTTGTATGGAGATTAAGGTAGCGTTAACTGTAGAGGTAATAAACAAAAGATATTCATAGTGTTAGTTAATACAGTGAGTGCGTGTAACTTCTGTGAAGAAAGATACAAAAGAATCAAATCACGATTATAACAAAAAGATGAGTACACTGTATACTACACCATAACCTACAGTAGCTTTGTTACTGTTATTACACGACAGGATGCTCTTGTTAGTGACAATGCTTCACCAGTAGTGATTTAAAAAAAAAAAATCAAAATGTACTGCACAAAAATAATCTGATAAATGCCCACAGAGCATTCAAGGTGCTCTTGTTCCCCACCACCAAGACATCTGAACATTTCAATTCTAATATGTAATCAAGTTTTCAAGGTTGCACCAATGGCAGCTATACAGTTGAGACACATCTATGGAAACGCAGAGTGGAAAGAAGGAAATAAAAGAAGACAAACCTCACAGGTCCAATTGGATAAATACAGAAAATACTGGTTCCTTTCAATTTTGTCAGGGATTAATAGCACTATTGGTGGCAGCAGATCTTTTCAAAGACTGAATATTCAGTACATTTTAGGCATTGTGAATCAAACTTGGAAAAAAAAAAAAGGACTACTAGCAATAAGGTTATGGTACGCAAATAGTCATTTGAGGCAACAGGAATTTCACAGATACGTTACTTTCATGTTCCTTGTAGATGTCATGAGATGACACGAGCACTTTTACATGGAGAAAGCCAACTTGTGACTCCTAATGCCATTGATTGAGAAGCTGCAGAGACAGCCTGTCACAATGGCAAACTGTCAGATCTGATTTTGAGGAGTGAGACGATAGAACAAAAAGTTTCTTTTCGGCTAAAATACAGCATGTGTACAGAATGTATTTGGCAACATTTCCCCCACTCAAAATCAAGACTGTAAACAAACAAACAAAAAAAGGGGTGGACAAGGGTGGAAGAATAAACTGAAGACAGTCCACTTTTACAAAACATCCAATCTGTTTTAGAAGGCCTCAAGAAATTCAGAGTCTTGTCTATACAGTATACATAGAACTAGGGTCTTCAATAGTCCAAACGCGTCTCCTAAAACTGATCTTATGTTGAATTTTTAATGGAAATGGCTGTAGCTACACTTATGGAAGGACAGAATCTGAAGCACATTGTTTTGAAGTGTATACTGGTGTGTTTCTCTTGTGTCTTTAGCCACCCTCACCATTAGCGATCGTGTTCCCCTGTAACTGTTCCACTTCCAGAAGTCTTAGAGGAGCAAGCACTTCTTGCCCTTCTTCTTCATGGGTGGAGGGCACAGGACGGCCCGAATGGCCTCATCGAACACAGTTTTAAGGCCACGTTGAGTCAGGGCTGAGCACTCCAGGTACTTGACAGAACCTGAGGGCAGCACACACAGAAAGCAAAGAGTTTAATTTCTGAAATTCTACATGACAGTGAATAAATCTGACATATGCAACACCAGAGAGGTTGTTACCAATCTCTTTGGCCATGGCAAGGCCTTGTGGGTAGGTAATGGGAGAGAGTTTCTTCTCCTTCAGCTTCTCCATGGTGTCCTTGTCATCTCTCAGATCCAGCTTGGTGCCCACAAGGATTATGGGAGTGTTGGGACAATGGTGTCTCACCTCAGGGTACCACTGCACAGGGACAACGATGATAAGTCTGAGGAATACCTTTCCAGATCTTTTATCCTTCAAATATCTAACTTAAACAGCTTCAAGTAAGTATTTCTATTATGAAGATATATAGAACTATGACTATATTACTTAATAATCCTACCCATAAAATGTCAAACAACAGAAAAGTAGCAGTACAGTTGTGAGCAAGATAAACAAAAAAATGATGTTGGTACACCACTCTTTAGAGTTGAGGGCAACTGCAGAGTCAGATAATGATTTCCTGTGGTTTTATCACCAAGAGAAACTCCCCACGGATACAAGTAATCATGTGATCCGTGTTCCTGCTGGGTTGCATTGCAGTATGTCGAGACAGTTTAAACCTTGAGTTAATTTTTAGCATTTCTGTGAAATTTGAATTGCAGCAACTGTAAAAACATTATCCCCCAACCAGAATGAAGCTTTTGAAAATGTTTGAGCTCATCGCTGTGCAATCATTAAAAACACTGTAATTTTTAGTTGGACTGCCTTTAACAACTCAACTTCAAGGATGATGCTATATTTCCTTAGCTCCAGTACTAAATAACATACTGTCGACTCCCATCAAGTCATTTTATCATTTCTAAGGGCAGAGACCCAATTATCAACGCAAACATGAGTTTGGTCAATACCAAACATCTCTTTTTAAAGTTTATTATGCGTTCTTATCCAGCGTGACCATCTGTGTTTATAAAAAACACTTAAAAGCAAATGTTTTAACTGCAAAAGCTTATTAGCAGCTGATTTTGCTCAGCTGGCTGGATTCTTGTAATTACGTTGGGAATTTTCAAACAGATATTGGTGCTCAAGCTCTGAACTTTAAAACGTGATTAGAGACCTCTTATTTCACAGAAAGAGTCACATCATGAAATCATGTTATATATCACTTCTTTCAAACCTCTTATTTAGTATATTCTTAATTTCCGTAGCAGACTGCAGAGCGTGTAGACATTTTGTCGACAGATGACAGCATTTGCCTCATTTTTCCTGCAAACCAATCTGTTAATTATTTTCCCTTCAAGCAGTAATAAAGTATTTTTGAATTAAATTGAAAACACCCCTAGCCTCAGTTTATAAATGCCATTTTAAACAACTGTGTGTGTTTGTGACCACTCTTTGCAGTGCTGACCGAGACAGCCAAATACTGGGGATATTTAGGGTGCTGTTGCAAACATGATTTATACATGATGTTTTTGAGTGGAAGGTATAAATGTCAGCTGGTAATACCAAAAACGTGATTGAGAATGCTGTTTAATATTCAGTTGAAAACTAAAACTGATTGATGCTTTATCTGGTGCAGCCGTCTGTGTTGATATCAACTGACAATATTTAAACAATAAGCTTGAGAAACATGAGCAAATGTTCATCTATGTCTACTTCACATTTTGTTGAAGCTGGAGTTGTTTTTCCTCTTCTTTCTTGGATTTAGAAAACTTCATGCCACACTGACTTTTTTTTCTTCTCATTTTTCAAAGATGGCATCAACTAAGACTGAAATAGTTTTGTTGGTTATAGCAGCACCCGTTTTACTGACATGGAACAAGGCTTTGGAGGTAAAAATAAAAACAGAAAGTACTAGTTCGCAGTTAGACTCTTACTCCACACAAACACTGTAACTGCTTTTTAAGAAAGAAAATGGGTTCATGTTTGTTGCTGCACCAATTCATTCACATGCAGGAATGTTTACCATTTACTCTGGACATGGGCACCCAAGAATACAAGCCTAGTTTATAATATTTGATCATATATACCCCATAATTATGAAAGACAGGATTCTTTTTTAGGTGAGGAGTTTGTGTGCTTCATTGAGCATATTAACAATCTTTTTATTTTTAAGTATTTTTTTTAACATATGTCTTGAGATAAGTTGATAATCAAAAGGACTAACTCAAATGTACAGATCTATTTTCATTATATTTGGCTTATTAATAAAATGTACATTAAAATAAAATCACATTCTTTTAAAAACTTATTGGTTGGGTATGTATTTAATAAGATTTACATTGAAAGCCATTTGGAACTGGTAAGCTGTGCAAGAAAGCGATGAACCTTTTTTTTTTTTTTTTTTTAAAACAAACTCATATCCGGGCTACACTGGAATCAAAGATCACCTGACTGCTTCTCCTCAAACAATGTATTGAAATTGATCTTAACAGATATCCCTCCAACCCCCACAGTTTCCCGCACAGGCACTACTCACCTTGGCACGGACGTTTTCAAACGAGGCAGGGCTCACAAGCGAAAAGCAGATGAGGAACACATCCTGGTAAGACAAAAGAAAACAAAGTAATCAGAGCCAAAGACACTCACTTCCTGTCAGGAACATTCACCCGAGAAAAAAAAAAAATCCCGTGTTCACAAAGGTGTGTTGTTTTTTTCCCTTTCTTTTAAACTTCCTTCTTCACTCTATTCCAATGTTCCAAGTGGATTACTCTTGGAACTTGATAAGTCAAAGGTAATATAACTCTGTCTTTTTCTTTTTTGTACCGTCTGTGGGTAAGAAAGTGGGCGGAGTCTGTCGTAATCTTCTTGTCCTGCTGTATCCCAAAGGCCCAGATTCACCGGCTTCCCATCCACCATAACATTGGCGGAGTAGTTGTCGAACCTGAAAGAAACCAACACCATCAATCTTAATATAAACTGATAAAATATTGACGGCAACATGAGATGTGACATATATTTGACAAACAACCCAAGACAGGAAATAAAAGCTTTAAGTGAACTGCAGTGCATTTATTACACTTCTCCATCTCTCCTTTCTCTTTGACTATGGCTGTCATTTATCAAATCCCTGCTGAGTCAGTCTGTGTCACAATTACAGTGATAGGGGTTAAGATAGGTGGGTGGGAATTAGCTGGTTTTCCCCATAACTTCCAGTTACACAGGTTTCCTTCAATCACAATTCCAGTCAACAGCCGTTTTTGCAACATCAAGGGCACAAACAAGCAAATTTTCCACCCTCATTGACATCTACAGAACGAGACATTACTTCAGTTTTGCACCAAGGAAGGTCAAGATAACTGATGGACAGCTACGACGTCACTGATAAATAAATGCATGCTGCACGGCCAGACACTTACACTGTGGGGATGTACTCTCCAGGGAAGGCATTGGTGGTGTAGCTGATGAGCAGACAGGTCTTACCCACAGCACTGAAAACGAGAAGAGACTTCTTTAGTGATTAAGAAAAAACAGGCAAATTAAAAGAAACTGTGTAACCATCATTGACTTCAATAATTTCTTTACTCTTAAACCAAAAGTTCTTTTAAAAAGCTGAACTCTGATTATGAAATGGCATTCATCTCCAAAGCTAGCGTGGGAAAATGGACTGTGATTTTTCATGCAAAATATGCCTAGCTCGTGACTGGGCAGATATTGGTCAATGATGAAACTCCGTCCACTCTTAGTCTAAATCGTTTGTCTAAAGTTCTTTTTAGTCTAAATCGAAAATAAAACATGAAACTCAATCAGAGGTCCATGAATGACTTTGCTGCTGTGGTATCCACCACACCCAGAACACGGATTTATAACTGGGGTTTACCTCCCACATATTAGCACATATCAGACTGCCAGTCTTGACTCGTGTGTTAATCCTAAGTCTTAAAGTGTTGCAGAAAAACAAATAAATAAAAACTTTGAATTTAGCTGCAACCGAAACAATAAAATACGCCCTATGTGACCACAACAGTGATGCACATGTAACCGACAGTGGTAAACAGATAGAAATCTCAGCACTTCAAAATTCAGATTTTGTCAGGTTTAGGGGACAAAACAAAACAAACAAAAACAAACAAAAAAAAAAAATCAAGATTTAAACGGTAATTAGGCTGGATATAAGGAGTAATTTGAGACGTCTGACTCAGCCAAGTATGTGGAACATGTATGTGAAAAATTAACTATCCTCTTACTCTCCAACACAGTAAATACATATATATATCTATAATATTAAATGATAAGTAACCTATTTTTTTAAGTGTAGTAAATTATAACACCCCCAATGAGCTTAAATTTACAGGTAGTTACAGCTTGTTAGCCAACTTCGCCTGTTGGGAAAAATAAGAAAAAAAAAGCTTCATCGTCTCCTAGTTCAATGACAGCCTTTCGGCTAACATTACATTTCGATTTTGACCATTAAATACATAGTACGAACTTATATTCAGCTGAGTAATGTCAACTTACCCGTCTCCGACAACGACACACTTTATGGCCTGCATAGCGCCGCAGCTACAGGAATGCTAAGTTAGCCCAGGATCCAGCTAACGTTAGCTCGGCTCTCTTTTCTTTGTCCGGAACTGCTCGCTGCTAAAACGGTCCAACAACCTCCCGCTCACGGACTCCGATGCTACAACACGACTCCTCGGATGTGGAAACGCTTGCGGGGAAACTTAAAGTAACTTCTTTGGCACTTTAAGTCGAGTTAACTCAGAAAGTCGGTTGCAACATTCCCATGCTGTCGTAGGCTGCTGTTGGGAGCTTTGGAGCAAAACAGCGGCCACCACCCCTGAAGAAAAAAAATGAAGTCAACCAGCAGATGGTGCATCCGGAGCACCGGGCCGGTACGCCCACAGACACCCAAACCTAGTGACTCGCCCCAACTGCAAACACTTGGTTTTTGTTTTTTTTTTTTTAACTGGGAGCGAGACAGTAAATGTATTGTAAGGGGATGTGTTTTAATTTAATAAAAATAAAAGCGAACAATAATAATAAGACGGGTAGTTTAGGGTGTGACACTACTGGAGGAACTGACGCCAGCTTACGCTATGTACTGATTACAATGGAATTTGGGCGTTGATGAATTATTCCCTGGACTGTGCCTTACAGGCGCCTGGAGCGGACGGTTGTGATTTATTGCATATATATATATATATATATATATATATATATATATATATATATATATATATATATATAT
>JAOWBL010000023.1:9291618-9324751 GCA_028564865.1 Zenarchopterus dispar
GATAGATAGATAGATAGATAGATAGATAGATAGATAGATAGATAGATAGATAGATAGATAGATAGATAGATAGAAAGTTGAAAACTACCGGATTTTCTGAATACACAGATATTGATTTTATGACGGTTAAAAAAATGTCTTGCGGTTATTTAAAGATCTTTCCCGCCTCTCAATTTTAAGTCAATTAGGCCTGACATGGGAGCTCTCTGCACTCCGGGGTTATTCACCAGAAAAGTAAAAGGCTCACTTCATTGAACGTCACCTTGGGTGAAAGTATAGACACTGGTTATATTGTGATTTATAATTTATGAGTTGTGAAGCAAAATCTGGGATGTAATTGATATTTTTAAACAGCTTTCACAAGTCATTTCCCAGATTCAGAGGCAGACTGGATGATGTTATTATTGCAAAATGAAGGTTAGGGTAAAAACCATGAAACATGAACTCTGATTTCTTTCTAAATATGATCAAAACCTGCACTGAGTTTGTTTGAACTAGAGTTTCTTACGTAAACTACAGATGAGCTGTACAGACAAGGTTTTCACAGATTACCCTGTTATTTTCATTGGGGCTTTATTTCCCAAGGAATACTGTGAGATGAATTACTACCAAAAGTCACAGGAGATCATTCCTGATCAAACTAGTTGTTTTGATATATGTTTGGAGGGTTTTCCTCCAAACATCCTGAAAAGTACAAAAATGTGAACACATACATAAGAATAAAAAGAAGAAGAAATCTGGGAATAGAAATAACAAAGTCCTCAGTGCTTTCTTGCACTGGCACCTGTTAGAAAGTCTCAAGCTCCAACCTATTAAATTTTCCATCCAGTTGTAAACTAATCTTTCAGCAGCTCTGCACAACAATTTCCCAACTCTGTGTGACCAGATTTCTTTAAATTCCTTCTTCGACTTCTGTTTCTTCTCACACGAGTGTGAGTTGCATCACATCCTGCAAAGAGAGCGTCACAGCTGGTGTCAGACTGACACCAGCTGGCATCATCCTCTCCGCAGCCTGATGAAAAGGACAGAGTTCACCTTGTTTACAATGTGTAAATGAAACATGACACACTTCCTGTATTTCTGATGCTCCTTTTACCACCTCTTGTCCACACTTACTTACAGCCTCACCTCCTTTTTGTTCACACACACGGATGAAGTAATCCTGAAAGTCATTGCGTGTGTGACGTTATTTCGGCATGACAGGATTTTGCATCAACAGTTACAGAAGGAGCATCTCTGAAAGTGATGCTGTAAAACTGCCATTATCAATGCTGCGCTGCTGATTCACCCATGACTGCAGCAGCGCACAGAAACACATCCCAAATCTTTTCACAACTCGTAAATCACATTCACATTACTAACCGGCCAGAAAGCAGACTCTCCACAGGCCCGAGTGAAGGGAAGTCTTGATGTCGGCGCTCTGGTTCAAGGGCATAATGACGCCCTCCTCCAGGTACAACCAGTAATCTGTGCTCACTGCCACTCCCAGCAGCCCCAGGCTGCTGATTGCAAAGACGCTGCTGAGCAGAGCCAGAGCCTTCCTGCTGCACACACTCATGGCGTCCAGCAGCTGGTGGTTAAAATGGGTGGAAGTTCCTGGAGCAATCTGGAGGAGAGAGGAGACACACAGGGCCCCTTTACTGGAAGCAACATGGAAATGGAAATCCAAAGACGAGAATACAAATAAGCTGTTTTCTTTTTTGAGCGTGTCTTTAAAATATCTTACAAGAAGAAGGAAAGTTCAAATAACTGAACTAAGAAATCAGGAATAACAGCAGATTATAAGGTATCTTTTTACACTCCTAAAAATGTTGTCTTTTCTTGTATAGATGTAGCTGAGAAAATCATCAAGTATTCTTGTCACAAATGAGCATCATCCATGTTATAGCATCTCATTTGTGTGGGTTTGTTTAAGCTCCACTTTGCACAGAACCAGGCCAGCTGTCTTAATCGAATTATTTCTCATGTTTAATATCTAAACTTGAGGAAAAATGGGGTGGAGGCGGGGAGAAGTTCTGCTCTGGAGTTTATTCAACCATCTGTCAGCTTCTCCAGCCTCTCTTCTTCTTTCGATTCTCAAAAACCCCAACAAACTGTCCCACTTTTTTCTTGTGAATAAACAAAATAAGAGGTGTGTGTGGTTGTGCAGGTGCTTTGAGTTCTTAACTGAGAAAAAAATGGGAACAAGGGTGGAGGATTGTGGGTGGGAGCTTCCAGAAGCTGAAAGGAGGAACACTTTCTGGGCTTCAGGTCCTTCACATGTCCACATGTTAATTCAGAAATCTCACTTATTAATCATAAAGAGCAGAGTCTGAAACATCAGGCAGTTATGTAAGTGTGTTACTAACATCTTTGGTTGATATTCTCAGTCCTTATTTTCAGTTGAGGTTTTCCACTCACTTTCATAAAAGGCAGACTTTCTATATTGGATTGCTTCTCTCTTTCCCAACATACCATGAAAACTACAAAGAAGTGTGGGTCAATAATAGAGCTATCTGAGCCTCCAGACTAAAGGAAATGAAATATGCTGCAGCCTACTGCTCTGAATACAAATTCTAACATTACTTGAAATACAGGACTTATTTTGGACATTTAACAGTCTGACTTAAGAAGAAAAAGTTGGCTATTTATAAAAAAAACTTTAATGATTATGATGGGGATTTGCTTGACAAATCAGACATTTAGAAGGCATCTAAAAACACAAAGTGGTGATTTAGATCCCAGTCAGGAGTCATATGAGCAGGAGGTGATGGAGTGAGGGGTCGGTTAGAGGACAGACTGACATGAGGCAATAAAAGTTAATGGTTAGTGAGTTATTTTACAAGATAAAATTATTGTATTTGCACAACAGTCTTAAAAATGACATATGCTTCAAAGTGCAGGTTCCTCAAACACCATGTGCAACAGTAATGTAAACTGCTAAAAGGATCAACAACTGTAGCTTTGAAGATATTTTATGGAGAAAAACACTAATAAAAGAATCAGTCATTTACTTTAAAGGAGCCCACATTCAAAATTAATGAGCCAGGCTGAAGCTCATACATTTAGCCCCGTTCTTTGCTGTCTGCCATCAGCCATATTTTATTGTCTTTGAAAGTGAAAACGGAGTGCTGAAAGGAATTCAAGGACCAGTACCATAACACGAGATACATTCAAACTGGGAATAATGTGATTACAGCAATATCTTAAGGATCTTGACCACTGGGAAGCTGCCAAGCTGAATAATTTTGAGTATCAATCATAGATGTTTCTTACTATCCTTTATTTATTTGACCAGTTTCAAACTGTTTAACTGTTAAACAGAATAGAAAATATTATCTTCCCTCATCACTTATAAGGGGCTGTTATCAACAATGTGTTAGTTGTGCAGACGCTTCATACATTTGTGTGAATATCAACTATACAACACCCTGTAACCCCCAAATTATTAAGACAGTTGTTTCTCTTTATAGATATTTCACTGAATTTGTTTCTCTCTGATGGTTTCTAACATACTAAGATGAACCAAATAAACCACAATTACAACTGAACACTCGATCTGATAAAATGGTCAATCGATCTTGTAACATAGAAACTTATAAAAGAAATAATGAATCAAAACTGCTCATAAGTTTATGTAAACTGTTAAAATTCTAAATGCAAGTTAAGTATGTGACAATATGAGCAGTTTTTAAAGTAATAGCTAATAATATTAATATTAATAATAATAATAATAATAATAATAATAATAATAATAATAATAATAATAATAATAATAATAATAATAATAATAATAATGCATTTATTTTACTCTGCTCCTACCTGTTATCCCTCCAGCGCTTGAATCACAAATTGAACACAAAGTTGGGGGGAAAAAAATTCAAAAAGAAAATCTCCCTCCTGTTGTTTTCCCGGATAAAATGTCGATATGAAGACAAATTCCTTCGGAGAGGTCAACGTGAAGCGGACAGACCATCGACCTGCGTGTCGGTGCTCCGGTCCAGCAGGACGAGGTGAGACGGATGCCCGGTCCCGCTCTGCTGCCGGATTTCAGCTGCGGCTCAATGCAAATACCGACGGAGGCAGAGCCGCTACTGCATCCGTGACAGCGTGGGGGCAGAACACGGGTCACTTTGGAGGACACCGCCTCTCTTTCGGTGATCAGAGGCAAGTTAGAAGGTAGCTGTCAAAGGTCTGATTAAAGTTGAATTGAAGCTGACTGAAAGGACGAGCCGACTCTTCAGCACCAAGGACAGCTCCGCTGAGCGCTGACAGGAAGTGAGGAAGCTGTTGCTGATGAGCTGACGACTTTCAGGGTTTCACTCAATCTGTTTTTTTTCTTTTGTCAAAAGGGGAATAAAATACAATAAAACAACGTGACAAAACAATTTAGTAGCTCAATGTACTAATCTACTACATGAGCATTTATCGCCCAGTGTTGCACTGAAGAATGACTCATCCAAAGATCAGATTTTAAATGTCTAACTATGTAAAATACTTAAAAATGCTTCCAAAGTCCTGCTAAGGGAGTAATCAGTACACATTATTATCAAACCCAGCAGTTAAAATGTGCATTTTTAAAATCTCTGTAGCAACCTTTGTTAATTATATATTTTTCCTCTTGTTTTTTGTCTTCCTTTTCTTGCACAGCAACAATCAAAGTGTCAATGAGCTACTGAAATGTTACCGACAGCTGAAACTAGTTAATTCCAGTGTCTGCTAATATTAACACAATTATCTTTTGCACAAATAAAAATGTTAATGAATGTCATAAGTTCAACATGTTGCCAAAATTGAAACACAAATAAATTAAGCATGTGCTGATTATGTACAAAAGTGTGGTTAAATCCAAAGTGTAAAGGTAGATTATTCATGAAAAAGTGTGCTATTATCTTTATATGTACCTGACCTGTGATTTAGTTATGTTTATTAATTTGCTAAATTAGACATTAGATACATTTTTAAAACCATATCGATAGAAGGATCAGTGTCAGCTGACTGTCTTTTGCACATTTAGAGCACTGGATTTTTAAAAGATGAAAAAAACCCCCCAAAACCTTTTGGACTTATTGCAGGATTTGGACACATTTTAAGTTCCTGTGTTTCACAAAAAAGTCAAGAAAAATGCTTAAAATGTGTCAGTCTAAGCTAAATCTTGACTTTGTTTACATCTGTACTTTAAAAAAATAAGATCACAATCTGTGTAGGCAAATAAAACCTCTGAAATTCAGCAAAAAGCTATTAATTTATTGTCCATCATTACCCATAAATGGTGCTATGTATTTGTATGGTGTAATGAACTGGGCAAAAAGTGTCATCTGAATAATTAATAAAACTCTGTTGTAGAATATTATAATATACTAAGACCTGCAATACTGCAACATTTACCAAAGGAACACATTTCAGATGAGCTCCAAAAAATATCCCATGATAAAAGCACAAAATCTTGTAGCATATATTTCATACTTTATTTATAGACAGTTTCTGGCAAACCACAAAGAACAGAGGAACAAGAAGAATCAGGTTAACAAAGCAGGGGGCAGTAAAAGAAACGCATACAAACAACCCTGTGGCTCTGATTGTAGCCTGTAGTGGTTCTGTACCCTGACTGGCCTGACATTTGATTATCTCCGTTATTGTATTCAAAGTTTCTTTTTTCTTCCTTAATGTGGATTCTCAATGTGAGACATGTAAACATTCAGTTTAACCTTAAGATTTCGTTTTGGTCCAGACATACTCGAGAGCTGCGACATCAACAGGCATGCTCAGTACCCAATTAATCTGTAAAGACTTGTGGTAGTCTTCCTAAATGACTGGTAGTTTTTAACTTAGTATGATTTAGTAGAAAAAAAGTAAAAATCAATAAGTTTATTGGACACAACTAACAGAAAAAAATGGCGTTTGGCACCAGTGAACAAACAGCCATCATAAGCAATTCACACATCTGTTTACAATTCAGCTTTTTTTAGCCAAACATGTCAGGCTACATGAAAGCAACTGGGGACAGACATGAGCAGAAAAGCGCACAATGCTGGTTGGTTGTCTTATTCTGCGCGACAATGTGGGGAAACTCCACGGTCCACAGTTGGGTTCTCCATATCATGCAGGGCTCTTTCTCATGCTTAGGTCAGGACTGGCCTCACGCATGCACACAATATATTAGGAAAGGACCAGTTTCGGCCGCACAGGGCTCGGGAATCCTCGTAAGCAGTAACTCGGTTTTGAACTCAGTTTGTTACAGAAGGAGTCGGTCCTGAGACGACCAAGGCAAGAGGGCGTACGACCGTTCCACGCAAAGTAAGTGCTGCATATTCTCTACATGACACTGAGTAGTATAAAACAATGGATAAATAGTTGATACACTTGTAACAGGGTCTGCTGATACCAAAGCTACCAAAGAGTCTGCCAAACTTCATTTATTTATTTATACATATATATATATATATATATCTTTTTAGGGCTAATCTAAACATAGAAATATTCAAATCGTCTATGGTAGTAAAAGCACATTCAGTTCGTAGTATAAAATCTGCAAGGAGCTTCTCTTTTTGAAACATATTTACAAAAAAACCAAAAAAAACGTAAGAGGGTTACACATTTCTGGTCATAAAAGGTAAACAGAACATGAAACAGGAAGAAAAACCTTTCCCACTCAGAAACGTTTTGTTGGAGTAAACATACAACAATTATATATTAACATAGTTTTTATCATATTACTAAACTTTACAGTGATACTAGACGTGTACTGCATCCTAGACTCTACGGCTCAAACAGAGTCAGAAGATAAGCATGCAACACAGATCTGCTTTGTGCATATGGAAATAGCATCTTAATACCTCAAAACACTGCCTCGACCATCCAGAGTTTTCTGACGGGTTATCCTACACAGCTGGCCACATATGCTGCGCCTGCAACAGTGACATAATTTGCTTCTGCTGTTAGATATACTGTAGTTACACGTCCTACAAAACGACAGATATAAACAGCCCCAGTTGGAGGGCTTTAAGTTGCTGACACCACTGGGAAAGGTCTGAGGGGAGAAACATTACAGGGACTTTAAGAATTGCAATAGAAATGTATGCTTCCACCTCTACTTTGGCACTGATGTAACAGTATACTACTGCTTGTCTTTGTTGTAGAAACATAACATACATGTATAGAAGTTCAGAAGGAGATAAAGCCATGACAGAGCCAAAAAAAAAAAAAAAAATGAAATCCATTTTTTTTGTGCATTGCAACTTATCAGATGGGGAACATGAGCAGGAAGTAAAGGAAAACACATCTTTAACACCAAAAGAGATAGTGACGGATGCTGGGACACATTCCTTCCCAAGATAAAGGCTGAAAGTTTGGAAATACAGATTCAAAACAGTATGAGATGCTAAATTGTTAGTGCATGTACATTTAGTTAATCTCTGCTCAGATTGTACTTACTGCAGCATACTTAACACTTTGCTCCTCTCTCCTTTTCTGTGCACAGGTATTGATAAGTAATAGACGCAACACTAGAGGATGATATCAACCTACTGACAGCAGGAAGTTTGGATTGGAAGGATGCTGTATTCAGTGACAGTCATGCTTTTTTTCTCTCTTAATCACTCTTTGCTCCTTCCTCATACCACGCTGTGCAGGGACGGATGGATGAACTGAGGGTTGATGTAGGAGAAGCCGGCAAACTCGCTCTGGTCGATGTTGGCAATTACCAGCTGGTCCGGAGGGGTCAGGACGGGCTGGGTGCGCGTGAAAAACTTGTCGAAGTTTTCTGCTGCTTTGCCACACTGAAAGAGATGACATGAATGTTAGATGAAGGAGATTATTTGGATTGCTGTGCAGGCTGTAAAGGGATATAAAAAGTTGCAGGCCGATGATGAAAGGCTTTTCCTCTTGAGTCTTTTATTAGAAAGCTTCTCTACAGTCCCGGGGGGAAGGTGGCGTAGGAAAATGTCGATGTTTAGCCAGGCAGAAGCTGTAATTAGATCAGAAGTGAAACCAAAGCGCACAACAGTGGAGGTCATTGGCATCCTTCTTCTGATCAGGGCTGCCATCAGTGAGACCAATAATGACACCAATAAACTCATAATGCAACTGTTCACAATGCCTTTTCTCAGGGGTCGTATCAGCGCGTCGGTGATTTTCGGCTGCTCCGTAATATTTCAGAAGCTGCGAGCCATAAAAGGCTCAGATGGACCTCGGTTTTCCAGTCCCTTCAGACCAACTTATGATGCAGTGTATGAGCTCACAACTGTAATACACCCCGCTGAGCCCTCTGAATGGATGCATCCAATTTTAGCAATGTTTTCCTCCCCCGTGTGTGAATGGAATGGCGATAGATACATCCGCTACGTAACCCTGCATTTACGGTGGCCCTTGTGCTGAAGTAAAGGGAACTTTGCTCTTCCAGAGCTATTTTTAACCCTCGGTGCCAGCGCTCGTGTTGCTTCAGGCGCTGTGGGCAGCGGGGAGGGGGTGTCTGCAAACAGAAAAGGAGCGTTTTTGTGGTGACAGGAGATTTTGCTTTTGGGAGGAGGCTTGAGAGCGGGTGTTCCTGACGGAGACTCGGGTGGCTGTAGCTGGGATTCAGCTCCTAGCTCTGTTGGACGCATCTAAACCACCACACTAGGTGAAAATGAATGTGAATACAAACATGCAACGCGCACCCTTCTGTGCAAACACACTCTCCAACTCTCTGTGGGTTTGTATGAATTATTTAACAGAGGTGCAGAATAAAACACATCACACTCTGTGTGCTGGAGGTTGTGTAAAACCCCAACAGCAATACGACACTTTATTTTAGGCAGTGACAGTGGGTAGCTTCAGACATCACCCAAAATCTTTTTCTGTGGGTGGAAATAGCCACCTGAAGGAACGAGTTTAATAAATTGCCCACATGTTTTATAATGGCAACTATGGTTAAAATGTCTGTGACGGTGACTGATAAAGTACTGCAGATGAACTGCAGCTGATATCTGAAGTTTTCTTTGGTTTAATTTGGCGGTGTGGACTCTGGGTGAAGTCAGCCGCGTAATAACCAAACATGGCTCAAATGTGCATTTTATTTCCACCTTCGGGGCCACAGCTGATGCTCACAGCATTCGCTGTATCCTTTGTTAAGTACAGCTTGTGACAGGTCAGAGTAGCCCAGATAAATCTCAAATGCATCTGTTACGGTTTTGTTCAGATCATTTCTGTCAAAAGGCCAGTAGATTAATTGTGAAGATTATAGAATTACTTATACTCCTCAAATTTGCCCCGAAACCCAGCATGTGTGGGCTCCTCTACGCAGCAACTTAATGTTCTTAAACTTTAAATGATTAATACTACAAAGCAGGAGAAATCTGTAAGAAGATTGAATTTTTAGGTAACCATTTTGTCAGTAATGTAATTAAGACATCGCGCTTCAAGGCAACTGCAGAAGTCAACTTGGAGTTTGAAAGACCATGAAAACTTTCACAAAACACTTCAAAAGATTTCCAGAAAGGCAAATCAAAAGATCTGAGTTTTACAGTGAGCAAAGGTATGTCAGGAGAGAAAGACGGACAGAATCCCAGGGAAACACCTGCAGCTGTGAAGCATGGGAGTGAAGTGATGCTGACTTGGGGTTATATTGCAGCCGCTGGCACAGAAAAACACACCTCAGACTTCCTGATCTAAGACCTTTGGTATCAAGAATGTGGAAATACCCTTTAAAGAAGAATTAAAAATCTGTCTAGTCAAGCCACGGTGACTTGTACTAAACACTGACATGGGATCCACCAGCTTACCACTTTGGGTTTAAACGGCGGCTGAATCTCTCTGTTGGCCAGCCGCTCCCAGTCGATGCGTCTGAAGAAGGCCTGCTCTCTGATGTCCCTCTCACCCTCCGAGCCACAGCCAAGTCGCTTCGATGGGTGCTTGGTCATCAGCTGATGACAAAGAGAAGAAGAAGACGTGACAAAGGGGGTTAAGTGCTGCACAAAAACAACAACTATAAAAACGTCTTTCTCATGTAGATTTGATATTCTTGCCTATATTAACACGTTATTTCATTAGTAACATCTTGCAGAGTCAATCAGCCACCAAACTGGCTTTCTAGCGACTTCCAATCACTTCTTTGGAAGTCAAACAGTAAGAGGGGTCTGATCTCTTTTGTCACTGTTTTTGGGTGGCAAATAAGCAGCTTCCAGATAGATGAAGGCGGACTAAATTATTAAAGGACTCCATCAAACTGAGTCTGACGTCGTAAAGGTGGTGCCCAGATGTGACACGAGCCTGCGTTCTCTGAATAAGGGAGCATTTTTTAAAAGCCATGTAAAAGTATCACTCAGTGATGTAAAGTGCTCCAGCAAAGTGGAAAACGAATTTCCTGCTGTTGAGGCAACTTTTGTGTGATACTACACTGAGAGCATGCTACCTGAAACAGGAACAACGAGGTTGTTCGTTTAGAAACTTTCTTTAGAAAAATATCGGAGTCAAATTCTAAGGATCCGTATTCCTGTGTTCTGTTTTTCTTTGCTTTTCTTATTGGGCAGAGGGTGGCAGCCTGATTTGGAGCTCCTTCTCACCTGTTCATCAACACCTGGTTCTCATCACCCATCAGCTGCAGCTACTTAACCCCGGCTCAGACTTCCACTCCTGGCCAGTTCATGTGGTTGTGTTGTGTTTCTGACTGTGTCTGTTTGTGTCCATATTCATTCGAGTCCCTCTTGTGGTCCCCTGTGGATTCTGGGGACACTCCCAAGTTTGTCCTGCTTCCTGTTCTCCTCGGCTGCCTTGGTCCTCGTCCTTTGTTCCTGGCTCCTAAGTATCCAGGCTCTCTGGACTTCTCTGTATTTCTGTTTGATTTATTAAAGACTCGTTTTTTTGGCAATCCGTATTGTGGGTTCAGTTTTGTTTGAGCCCTAGCTTAACAAATTCTAGAAAAAAATGCTATATTTCTACAAAAATAAAGAACACATTTATTGTTATTCACAAATTTATGATTTTATTTTATGAAGAAAAGTCCTAGATGTTTACAAAAAGCATTATTCTACTCAAACCATAGACTGCGGCTGCATTTGCAGCTACTGTCTATTTTTAGGTTCCCCACTAATGAGAGCCGGTCTGCTTTGATTGGTCAGCTGACGGCAAGACGCCGGCGATCATTCTGCAATTGCAATGAGATGTGCCAAACTAGCCGCAAGGTAGACATTATGTAAATACGTTTCACGGTAAAGGAAGAAACTCCCACAGTGCAAATGATGCGTTTGAGGAATGTCAGGAAAGCTGTATTCTCCGGGGGGAAATCACTCTTTTTGGGCTTTGCAACTTTGCAGACCTTTTACATGTCAAAGGAAAGAAAGGGAAAGAAAACGAGGGCTTAACAGATTTGGTGCCAGTCTAGCACTTTTAAAATGAAGATATTGAACATCTTTGTATCTGGAGGGGGCTGATTTTGTCTGAGACATGGCAAATGCAGTGTTAGATCTTTAGGAAAACTGCTCATATGAGTGTTGATGTTTAATAAAGGGAAACAACATTTACTTATTTATTATAAGGTATAATGGAATAAAAAAATTGCTTGTTTGAGCCCTTTCCACACTGCATTTGTAAGTTTATTAAAGTTCAGTCTGAAGCAACTCCAGGTCTTCTGAGGAACATGATTTGTAGCTGGAACCTTGTCATTTATAATTAAAACACTGTAGACAAGGAAGCATGAGTGGGTATTTTTGTTTGGAGCAGAACATTGTTATGTAGCGACCGGAAGAATGTATGTATGTATGTGTGTGTGTGTGTGTGTGTCATGATGATTACATAATACACTCTTTTCCTTCTGGACGGGACTCTAACAGCACCAGACCTGTTATGGATTCCCCTTATATCTGTTTAATCATATTCAGCAGTGAAGCAGATGGGGAAAAGTTAGTTTAGATACTCGTTTGTTCTTTTCTGAAGTCTTTGAAGCGTTACTTACACCCTTACAGATGGACACGGCTTCTTTAGACATGGACTTGGGGTAGGACACGTTGTGCTCCATGATGGACTGGAAGAGCTCGTCCTCATCTTCTCCATCAAACGGCGGCTGAAGAGGACGAGGGAAAAGAGAGAGTTTAGAAAGACAGCTGTGATGATTATTTGCAGGTTGTTTAGTGAAAACATGAGCAGGTGAAGGCGACGCTGCTGTCATAATACAATAAAATTGCATTATGACTATTTAAGGAAAAAAAAGTCTTTGTGGGTTGAAGGTGGAATTTAGAATTTCAAGGAAAATTTCATCAGTTCTGATTAAATCTAATTTTTTTAAATCGTAACACAGACAGTGCAATGTCTGAGTCATAATTTAAGCACTTCGTAGTGAAGTACTTAAATTTTCCTTATTTAATGGATGACACATGAAGATAAGACATTTTATGTCTGTCTAAATTCTGAATACTAAGGCTGATTGTGGTGGTCTCCTCGTGGCTCGGGGTTGGGGGGTGGGTGCACCTGCATGGATCGCGAGCAAGAAACAGCTCTGTGTATTTGAATTATTCATACTGCAAACTCTTTATTTTTCAGACGTGGATATTTTTTATTTTAATTTTATGTTTTAATGTTCTTTTATTGATATTTAGAGCTGCACTATGCCAGAAACTGCTTCCCTGTCAGTCATTACTTACCTTTATCATTACATAAACTTCCAAATTAAGGTTATTTATTGGTGTAGAAAGGAACAAAACAAATATCTACAATAGTATTGTTAACAATTACATCAACCAGTATAAGATGCTCTATGATGTATTGAGAAATAAAATTATACAATATAATGTGCAGTGAGGAGTTCATATTCTCACTGATGTCAAAAGCAAACCTACATCCTTGCTGCCATCATTAATGATGTGTCTCAAACTAATGATTATCATCATCTTTCACTAATTTTTGCAGTTATATATCAGACTAATCAACATTTCAGAAAATGAGCTGTTCTTCTGCCTCATTTGCTCCAACAAATAGCTTCTCTGTCATTAAGAGGGCTACATTTGAATAATTTTCTCCATCAGTTTATCTAACATGCTGAAGAAAAGTATGAAATTTAAAAAAAGGGAGCCAGAAAATAGTAAAATAAAATAAAAGGTCACATCTTGGAACATGAAGCTCTATTAGACCAAGCTGTCCAATAATAAAATATTAATCTAACAATTATGTGAGACACATTTGTATATTTAAGCGGCTGGGAACAGTGAATGCACAGTGAGTTTAGTGATAAATTACTTAATAAAAGATCATTAAACTGTTGGTCCACCCTTTTAAACTTTTTAATATGCACATAATATTGATTTATGAGCTTTGTGAAGTGGAGCTGGAAAGCACATTACCTGTCCTGCTAACATCTCGTACAGGAGGACTCCGTACGCCCACCAGTCCACTGATTTTCCATAAGGCTGGTACGCTATAATCTGACGGGATCAAAACAAGAGAAAAGGTTAAAACAAATAAGTAAATAAATAAATAATTACTCATCTATCTTATGAGAAAAAGGGGTCTCTCTTACCAACTTTATAGGTAAAAGTGGATGTATTTTTGCTTTCAAAGTATTTTTTAAAAGTCTGCCTGTGATTATTATTTGATGACTGGGGGATAAAGTTTAATGCTGGAGGGACGACCCAGAGGAATAAAGTGAAGATATCAAAGAAAAAGTGAAACCAAGAGTTCTTCTCATCAAAACAAACCAATTCAACCCCATTAAATACAGTCGGCTATTTTGAGCTGCCATAACAAAAGCGCTTTCTCCTACCATCCAATTTGCCATCCCACACTTCCCTCCCACACAACGTCTGCACGCAGACACAATCATAATCGCACAGATGCACAAGCAAAGGGTCCAATCACAGCTGTACTCGCCGTTAACGCGCAAATGCAGCCATTTCTGCAGCTCCCAGCTCGTGCATAAATCACTTCAAAGTGCTTAAAATGTATAAACGCACAGCAACATGATGTTATAAGGCTATAAAAACTAAGATGCTTTCATCACAAACGCAAGGAGTTTCTGCCCGTGTATAAGATCACAATGAAATATAAAATGTCATAAAACAAGAACCTGGCTGATTTACCTTTGCTGTTGAAGATGAAAAACTGGAGAAAATGTTTGTTTACATACAGTTTCCTGTTAGAGAGGGGTTTCCTGAGCTCCCACCTGGGTAATACCATCCACATCGTGAGTCACTGACACAGATGGAGTGGACAGAAAGCTTATATATACACCTCTGTGAATCATCACTGACTGTCACTCTGTGATTATTATTTAAAGTCATTCCTCTTTTCTTAGTAGCTCTCTTCTTAATGTTCATTTAATTTTTTTTTTTTACTCACTACTAAAGTTTCTGGCCTCCCAACATTTCCCATATCTCTCCAGTGATTTAAACACGGTGATGGGAATACTAATCTTTGTGCCTTATTATGATCCTTTTGGACAAATTCCCTCCACTGTTTTTACACCTATTATTATGTTTTGTTTTAATGATAAAACCCTTATTTGCCTAAATAATGCTTCCATCGCCATAATAAGCAGTGATCTAATGAACAAGTATATATCAAAGTAAGACTAAATAACTTAAACTCACTTGAACTAAATCAAATTTCTCAAACTCAGACACCCGGTACTGTAGTTTGGAGCTGGATTACTTCTGCAAGTTGAAGTAGACATGAGAGAAACTCCAAGACACAACACACCATGGTTGTCTCATCTTTTTTTCCTTGTCTACAGTGGTCGTTTTCTTAGCTCACCTCGGGTGCGATGTAGTCTGGGGTACCACAGAAGGTGCGCGTGGACATCCCTTCATACATGCTCTCCTTGCACATGCCGAAGTCAGCGATCTTGATGTGGCCCTCAGAGTCCAGCATCACATTGTCGAGCTTCAGATCCCTGCAGGGAAGACACCTTTGTGAGCATTTTGTGATACTGTTTGAGTGTCGCAGCAAGGGCAGCGTCAACCTCAGTCGCCGCCAAGTCCCCGAGCACTTTTATTTGTCTGCAGCGCACATCACACGCTGGGTAACAGCTCACTCCTCCATCAGCCTCACTCCTCTGTGTTCTTGCTCTTAGAATTCATCCTGCAACTCTGTTATAGTTATTTGTCTCAATTTTTCATTTTTCTCCCCCTCAGTCACCACTTCTGGCAGTCATTTTTGTCAAAAACCAGAGGCAGGATGCCAAACGCAAGGCTGTTCGGGTACGAAGAATGGATGTGAGCTGAGGCAGTGAAGAGGAACAGGGTGACCTTAGTCTCTGTCAAGCACATCATTCTGTCCTATTTTAGCTTTTAACATCAAGCTGATAAATATGGATTTAATACCCACAGGGTTGTCAAACTCTGCAGTTTAAACACAGACAGACCAGAATGGTTAACACATCTGTTTTTAATCTCATTCCTTCCATCATTACAGCCCCTTTGCTTCTTTAATTTCCTCCCTCTACCTCCCTGTGCTTCTATATTTTATCTCCTGATCTGTCTGTCTAATCAAAGAAAAAAAAAGTCAAATAAACTGTCGGCATTTGAAATTAAAATTGATAATAGAGGGCTGCGATTCACCCTCACTGACTACATTTGCTTGAAAACAGTGTATTGCAACGCTATGTCACCCACCTATAGATGATTCCCTTTCGATGCAAGAAAAACAAACCGACAGCTATCTCTGCTGCATAAAACCTGTAGAATGAAAATAAAAGAAACACAAACACTTACATATGCAATACATGCCACATAATATACTGTAAATGCTCACAATGTTAGTAGAAACGAAGTAGAAATGAATCCCTTCGCCTAAAGAGTATCTGGGAAGCACCTGATGAGCTGGTAGTCTGGGGGTGGACCATCATGCCATTTTCCATCTTCCTCCTTTATTTCCTGTCATCTCTCCTTTATCACTCATTTCTCATTCTCTCAAATAAGAACTACATAAATCCATTTCAATTCTTCTTTTAACCACGTGCATCAGATCTGACACTCCAATCAAACAAATCATAAGCAAATTCAATCTTTCTTTCTCTTCTGATTCAGTTCAGTATCATATGAGCCAAATTAACACTGACAGGGAAAATAAGGTGAGAGGATAAGCTTTGAAAATGATGAGAATAGATTTAGCATGGCTGACAAGTAAAATGAAGGTGTTTTCTTATTTTGTGAACTTCTCATTGGTATTTATGTACGCCTCAGTGAGTGAGCCGTCATAAAAGTACACAGGGTAAGTGGATTATACTAAAAGAGATAAATAATACAATCTGCAATTAGATGGTTAAAAATGTTTAAGTACCAGTACTGGCCTGCTGTCAGAATAATCTCATACTGCGCTACATTAAGAAGTACTGTTTGAACTTAAGTATTTTGCTGCTGTATTTCAATTCTGAGGTATTGTTACCAACTGTACCAGCTTGAGATGGCTGTAAACCTTCTGAAGCAACCCGGCTGATATCATCCTTAAACAACGCGACCATACATGTATCAACGTGGGCACTTACACCGCCTGTGGCTCCTTAAACTTGCCCATGCGCTGGATGTGATACATGAGGTCTCCTCCGTTAATGTATTCCATCACAAAGTACAGACGATCCTAGAAGAAAGGAGGTTATTATTAGAAGTATAAGAAGTACGACAAGAAAAAAGAGTAGACTGAATGAGCGTTAGACAGAAAACCTATAAATATAATGTGGTTGTATTACTCAGGTGTTATTTTGCCTAGCTGTTATAAGAAAAATGAAATTGCGGGTTGTTGTTTATTCTCTTTGTAGAACAATATGCTCATATTGAGTTTTATTTAAGTCTCCTTCAATCACTCTGTTTACTGTATCCATGGAGCTGACATCATATCACAGACTTCGTATTCAAGAGTGGTCTGAACTCATTTTCAATTTTCTCTGCAGGAGTGTGGGCGGGAAAAAAAAGGGAGTACAAATACAAATCTAATGACCAACGGACTCTCTGGGACTGAAGAGACAGACGATGAAAGATTGTTATGGGAGAGCAATGGCCTCCCTTCACATAAAGTGATTTTTTTTTTTTTAATGCGTCTGAACAGGGTGTCGGTGCGGGGAAATCAGCATTAAAAACAGCGGCGACCGCGTAGTTTGACATTTTAACACACCACAGTCTGGAAGCAGGAGTGGAGCTGCGTGAGGAAGGGCGGCTTGTCTCGCAGGGCCAAGACCCTCTTCTCCACCATCGTACACTCGACGTCGTCGTCCTGGATCACAACGTCTTTCTTCAAGATCTTTATGGCGTACAGCTCCTCCGTCGACTTCATCTCCGCCAGCATTACCTGCGGTCAACGGAGTCTCACAGGTCAAAGGTCACCATCAAACATGGTGTGAAAGGAAATGATCGCTGTCAGGCATGATCTGGTTATTCAAGGTGCTTCAGGTCTCACCTTGCCGAAGCTGCCTTTCCCCAGCAGAGCCAGGAAGTTGAAGTCACTGAGCC
The DNA here is from genome assembly GCA_028564865.1 of Zenarchopterus dispar. NCBI lineage: Eukaryota > Metazoa > Chordata > Actinopteri > Beloniformes > Zenarchopteridae > Zenarchopterus > Zenarchopterus dispar. The sequence continues at coordinate 9,309,006 of JAOWBL010000023.1, forward strand.
GGACTCGATCCATGTTACCCGAAGGCAGGCTGAACCGCCGGTGATCTGATGGCGTGATCACTTTCTTACCGTGACCCAATTTGGCTTTCTGCCGTGCACAATACACACACACACACACACACACACACACACACACACACACACACACACACACACACACACACACACACACACACAGGGCAAAATGGCATTAAAGTAAAGACTATTCGTTCACAGTTGAATCTGACATTTGCAGGGGGTGTCAGTTTAAGCAAAATCTCAAACCACACAGTATAATTTGCACATTTCTGTGCTGGTTCATTTCAGTCAGTGGGAAACACACAGAGGATGCAGGAAACATGCATATAAGCTGTTAAAAAGCTGGATTTTGTGTTGTTATTCAGCTTTTAGATGGGAGAAAAAAAGAACAGAAATCTGTTTTGTAACAACTGATAATGCAGCAACATGGAAATAATTTACAAAATTTAATTTAAAAAATCTATTAGTGAGGTGAAGCCCTCTAAATGAAATAAAATAATTGTGTGCTGGCAATCACATTAACATTTGATGATGCCTTATGTAATGATTACATTAAAATGCAGTTGTGTCACCACAGATGAAAAAAACACATACTCTAGTTCAGTAGTGCCTTTTGCTTCCTCGAATTCAGACATCCTCCCAAACATTTAGCAGGATACTGGTGCAATTTGGGAAAGTGTCAGATGGCCGCTTGGTGGGGGTTTGCAGAGTTTCAAGGCTCTTTGTTGTTATAATGACCAGCTTGCCAAACATCTTTGAACAAAAAGCCCAATTAAGGTTCCCACCAGCTCTCATCCCAGCTCCAGCGGTTGTCTGTTTCTGTCTGACAGAGCAAAGAAAACAGTCGACTAACTGGTGGGGCAACGAGACCTGTTGCCAAGACAACCACTTCCCTACAATGGACTAAATGTGAAAATGTACTCTGAATGTAGGTGTCATATAACCGGGTTAAATGGCCTCACATACACTTGGGTAGGTTACTTGACTGTCCACTGAGACAAATGTTAATAGCAGAGCTTAATCTGCAGCAGCCTTGGGTCAGTGCAGTCAATTTAATAATTAAGAAGAGGTGGGGACAGCTGGGTGATGCGCAAAAGTCCAAATCAAATGAAGGAGATGTAAAAAACTGCAATGATGTTGAGCTCAGGGGGTGAAAACCCATCTGTTAAAGAAGCCTGGACTCTTTTTATTGCTGCAGTCAGCTCTTTATGACTGTTGCTGCACGCTCAGGGTCGTTGTCATGACATCGACAGTACTTTGTCAAGCTCTGTCTTTCATTTTTGCTTGTATTTTTCCCTGTAAAAACTTTCTTCATAAGTCCTCATGAAATCTTTGTCACAAACAAAATATTTGTTCTTTGATTTTACTGTGAATTAAATATATTCACATGGAATTACATTATACAAGCACAGCTTCAACATTGTCAGAGGAGCATTATCAAAGCATTATCTGTACTACTTTTTTTTCTTTGTTTAGATTTGGATTGTAGATATTTTGGTGCATTTATACATTCCACATCACTGTTGCTGCTTTTATCAAACAGAGACAGGAAGCCTTTGAAATTAGTAGTCATCTTGTGTTTGCTCATCTTTTTATTTGCCTCCAGCTTCTGGTCTCATATAAACTTTGTACTGCAGAGACCCCTAGTGGCCACTTTCGGAACTTATTCACATAAACCTTCACATGACCGACACAAACCAACTGCATAGCTGGATATTCAAATACAAAATTGGAAAACGTTACATCAGCTGTTCACAAAACCAAAATGTATTTGTTTCACCTCGAACAAAGGTGAGCACACAAAGTTGCATGTAAACACTGACGAGGCGGCCGCACGCCAGTCTTACATTAAATATAACACTGCCACTGTGTGGAAAGGTCTGGCACAGTCACAGCAGGCACACGGAGAACCTGTGAGTGGAAGTGTTCACACAGCTGCTTGGAGTCGGGTGAATGGTCGAATAGTCTTTTCCTGAGTGATTTTTTTTTTTTTTGATCTCACCAGAAAAGATCACAGGAACATATAGCGTTACTGAAATGAGAATCTGACCATGCTTTAATAATTTCTGTTTGTTGTAGTGAAACTTTTCTTAATATTTTTTTTCCCACAAAAATGAGTTTTAAGTGAAAGCAAAGGGACTTCTTTTGACTTCTCCTTTTGTAGGGATCTCCATAGCTGATCGTTGTGTTTCCGATGAGTGTCCCGATACTGGGCTTGGGACGGGAGCTATGAGTGGCTCAGTCAGTGGGGGGGTAACCTGGGGCTCAGTGTCCTGCCCATTAATGCAATAAATCATAGAATACTAAATACAAAGGTTAATAATTAAAAAAATAGAACAAAAAAGCTGCAAAAATGAAAGATGTAGCAGCAGCAAAGTCTGCAAGGTTGCATTGTGGGGAAGAATAAAAAAGGATGTTCATAAGTTTCTTATAATAAAAGCAGATACTAAAGGAAGAACTGAAGCTCCTTTCAAACTTGGCAAGGTCGTACTATGGCTGCTACCTATATTCCAGATCATTTCACTCAGACAGAAACCATCTTGAGGAAAAAAAAAAAAAGACTATTCGACCGGACCCTAATGTCTGTCCATGCTCCATGTCCTCACGGCCTTCTATAGTCCAGGCAGACTTGTCTGTGAGGAGCAGGTGTGAAGCTCTCTATGCCAGTGGCTGCCCACTGATTACAGCCAGCATATTAGAAACCAGAGGCCCGAGTGCTTCACAAATTTACTAACAACAATGCTGTCTGGTGTTTGTATGCAAGAATGGAGGTGCATATGTAAGGGCCGCAGCACATTCTGTATTAACAGTTTGTCTAGTAAAACTGTAAACAAATGAGACTATCATTGAGGTAGCTGCCATCATATTTGCAACTTTGATGAGCGGAGAGCAATTTTTGTTGCAAAATTGCTCTCCGCTTGTGTTGGAAGAACACAAGCTTCATTCCCATCTGTGCCTGAGAATATTTTTTTCTCTGTCTTTCAGATCTCTGAACATAAAAGCCTGAACCTTCTTTAAGAACATCAGTGTAGGTTCAGAAGGCTATAATCATTCACAAAACCTGCCATTATCCTGTCAGATGTGCATTAAACAATCTATCTAAGGTGGTGATCCAACCATCTGAGTTAGAAAATCAGGTCTGCCCTTTTGAGAAACTACAGCTTCATTGTCATATCAAAAAAGCTTTTTTTTTCAAAAAAACATTTTTTTTCATGTATTCTTGCTTGAACAGACTAGAAATGTAGCTGCTACAAAGAATATGAATTACCGAATTGTTTACATATTATTCTTTTAATTTTACATTTACATGCTATTATAAGTTATAAATAAGGAGAAAGGTTAGTGTGTAAGTGCGTGAGAGGAGTGAGAGAAAGGAAAAAAAACAAGTGAGTCGAGATGCTTCAGCTGTATGCTGCAGAAAGCCTTTGTTAGTAAATCAGATTCATTTGTGAAATCCCAGCAGAGATCCACAAACAATCCCAAATCAGTAAGTGAATTAAGTGTTATGCAAGCTGGGCATGAGAGAAACAAACGGAGCAGGCAGAAGATCTACCTTCACATAGTGGTTGTTTAACTGGCAGGCCTAGAAAAGAGAAAAAAACTCACTCATTAGACGTCTCGCTGACACATGGACACATGGTCATAACTTCAGTCATCTATGAGCATCTAACAAAGACTAAAGGCATGACTGAAAAACCATTCACATCTGCTGCACTCCGTCCTGGTTTCCTTGGCAACCACATGGTTGTGTTAGACATCAGCCTCAAAGGAAAGCCAAGGTCAGTGTTGTATGGTGTGGAGAGAAACAAAAAAATTGAAATCAAGAGTCAAGTGACTCGAGGACTGCAGAGAAGAAAGACAGCAACATGTGCACTTTAATAAAACTGTCCTTACCTTCTTCTAGCGCCTTTTCCTTTATTTGCATCCCACACAGTTTTGCACTTATGTGCCTTGCACTGTTCCATATAATGAATATCTTATATTAATATGAACATAAACTGAATATAAACTTTATTTAGGGCTCCATGTTGTACAGAACGCTCACTAGTGAAGAAATGAGATCAACAAGCAAAAAATTAGTTTCTTTACACTTAACGTTTTATTCTTCACTAAACTAAGACAGAGTACTTTTTTCGAAGCGTCTTTTTGACTTGTTTTATCATCATTAAAGCTTCTAGTACCTCGCTTCCAGAGTTCTTCGGGTCGTATCCAGTTTACATTCTGATCCTTTTCAGAAAGCATTAGGTCTAAGTGCTGCTGGGATGCAAACAGATTACATTAGAGTCCATTAAGGTCTACTAAATAAACTAAAACCTGAAGGATGTCTTTTGAACAAAAGGCTCTCTTTGGCTCAGTCCTGACTGTGGAGAGGACGTCTCCTTCTGCACTGCTTCTTATACTTTTCTTTGGTTGCATAGTTCCAGTGGTAAAGACCCACAAGTTAAACCTGTTGTAGAAAGGTTATTACAAACATGACCATTACACTTTGAGACCTGCTGCTGCTGCTCAGCATCACTTACCTCCTTTTATTTCTGCTCCGTCTGTATGTTGCGTGCTTTCTATGAAACACTACCTACACCTTGTGTTTTTCAGCTGTGAACACAGTAAGTACATACAGTACTCTCATTTACAGACAAAAGTATTCTTTCTCTTTTCCCTCTGAAGGCGAAAACAAGAAACGGGAACAAGACGAGGTTACCACGGTGATGAGAGCGTAGGATAGATTTTGTTAAAAGATGTGTACATATATTCGGTGGATGTGTGCAGGCAGGAAAAGAAAATCTCCCCACCTCAAACTTCTGTCGGAGCTCCAGATTGACATCATCCACTTCGGGAATGGGAACGTTGTAGTATTCTCCCTCCTCCTGGTTCAGTAATTTGTACCTTAGAATTAAAAAACAAACAAACAAGAAAATCTATGCTTTTTAACCATTTTTATTTATTTATTTTACATAACTGAACACATTTTATACCTCATGTATTATTCCCTGTCTGCCACGCAGCTATGAATCTTAAGTGGCAGCTAAATGCTGAATGTTTGCAGGACTGTCTGTTTCTCCTCTGATGTGCGCATCCTCCAGAAACGTGTCTAATGACCCGCTTTGTACAGAACAAAATGCAGCCGCACACACTCAAAGACACTAACACGCTGGCAGTTTCCAAGGCTGGTGCCAACATTTTTACATGTAGACATTTCCTGGGGCGCCTGTTCAAAGGGGTCGATCAGGCTCAGTTTATATGAAGTAGCAGCAGGTATGCAAACAGGGCTCAACAGAGACCGAGTCCACCACGTCTGTAAGTGTGTGTTTGTCAGAGTAAAACAAAGCAGCCACACATCGGAGGGGAGATGAGGAAATGACGTAAGCAGGTGCTGTTCGTCAGCCTGACTGCAGTTGGCTGCAGATGACAGTGTTTATGTCTGTTTTACGCACAAAGCCCCGCTGTTTTGAAGGGAAGTTGGTATCAAATCACAGCTGCGGTTAGTTTTCAAGTCCTCAAGCTGGCTGGCTGCAACAGACTAGACTCATAAATTCAAAATAAAGCCAGAGAACTATATTATATTAAACATGATTAGACATGATGCAGTTCTTGCATTTATCAATGATTGAAGACTTTTCTAGTGAATGAGCTTTAAGAGATATTTTATATAGTTGTTATGACTCGTGCAGGAAGTTTTCCTTTTGTGTGTGATGACACACAGATGACGGGAGCAACAACAGAGCCCACCTTTATGTGAAAAGTTGTTAAATCTGTGAAAAGGGTGGGCACAAAGAGCAGTTCTCAGCATACGCCACTAAAGGGATACACCAGCATTTTGAAAATGGGATCATCTGCTGTCAACTCTGTAGTTCAGGTAAATACTGATGTCTTGTCCATCTAACCCCAGATATAACACAGTCTGACGAAGCCACCTGTAGCCTGGTATGCCACAGCCAGAAGTGGACTGACACATCTATCCCAAGTGAAAATATAAACATTCAAACAACTCCAAAATATTTTTATTTTCATACTGGTGTTTGTGCATTTACCTTACATACATATGACAAAGTAAAATGAGATGTAACAGTCTTATAGGCAGACACAAACAAGGAGCTATATTTTTATTTTGGTCAAAGTGACACTACCTGGCCACGGTGGTCACATGCAGCACCCACAAAGCCCTGCTGTAACTTCTGTCAACAGTGTGACTAGTCAGCGGCTAATACGATGGTTAACTATGGCCAGCTTTGTGATGATTACTTTGATTACTTCTACTCGAGGCAGAACACACTGAGAAACAACTACAAGTAGTGAGGTGCTAACTGCTGGACTTCCCTGACCACTCACAGAGCACAGAACGGTGCGTAACCTCTTTTATCCAAAACTGGTGTCGATAGCAGTTCAGCTAATTCTTTGTAGTGAAGCTAATTCTCAAAATGTTGGCATATCCCTTTGAATGAAACCACGAGGAACGGAGTAATCATGACGCCCTGGGTTTAATGAGCCAATAAACAACAAGGACCTTCACTTGGTCTTCATTTGTCAGCCACCAACTGATGAGCTATTGCATTACTTCAGCATTCCCATCTGTGTTTTGAATCCAAGCTAACAAAGAGTGTATAAAGGGCTGTTATCCCTCAGGAGGTTCCTCAGTCCCCTTTAGCCTCAGAGAGTTCCTAGAACCATCAGTTAAAAAGGTTCCTATGGGGCCAGCACTCCTAACAGACAGGTGTTTAGGGTGGAGAGGACAGAAAGAAACCAGTAAAACAGTGGCACTTCAGTAGTTACACGTCCATTCTGACTTGTATTTCTGTTCACCTCCATGTAAGGCTGCAAGTAAGAATCAAGCTCTGGTTTCACTCTCCACCTCCACAGGGATTTTTTTTTTCTCCTGCACGTTCACCAGCTGGCTCCAAACTATATCAGACTGGGGTTTGATGGTAGAAAGGTACCGCTCATCATCAAAAAGTAATATACAGTGAGTTTTCACAGCTTTTCCCTTTACTACTGAAAATTTAATACAAGACAGCAGCTCTCTTTCTTCCTGAGAATGAGATGAGAAGTTGAACACCACGGACCCAGTTGGGCTTTTGACAACCTAAATGGTCATTCTCTTGCATCTGCTATAACCACTGACCCATTTCAGCTACAGAGGTACTTTAAATGCCTCAATAATCCAAAATCTAGTTCAGAGGAAATGTGAAGTATCGTAAACTAATTTACAGGGAGAAAACTGACCATCCACAGTTGGGAGATTTGATGAGCTCGGACACGCCAAATGACATGGAGCCCATGAAGTCATTCCGGGTGGTTCTGTCCCAGTCCCAAACCTCGATGGACAGGCGTCGGTCCTTATCTGATGCTTTCAGCTTACTGCACAGACAAAAGGCAAGAAGGAAAGCATTTTGTAACATTTTTTTGCATCAAGCTCTGGAAATGATAAGGAATGTGCTAAATTTTTTTTTTTTTTTTTACATCGTTTAAAAAAGTTTTTTACTCACAAGGTGAAAGACTCGTTCCAGCAGGGGTTGAGAGAGGATCGAATGGTCCTTGTCTTCTGTTTGGTCTCATTCTTTGGGTCTGGGATGAGTTTGAGTTTAACATAAGGATCCGATAAGCCATTTGGATCCATAGGAATCAAGTTTCTGGCTTCCCCCACTGGAAGAGATATGAAAGAACATGTGAGTGTTTGAGCCAGACTCGAAGACAACATGACTCCACACTGAATCGGAGGAGAAGTAGTACATTGATAGAAAGATTGAGTGAGTGGTAGAAGGATGGAGGACAAAAAACTGAGTCGAGGAAAGTTATTATGTAGCCCTTAACAAACAAAAATAACCTGACCTTGATTTGTCATGGACATATTTTTAACAGTTTCCTTGAACTACACTTTTTTAAGGCAGAATAGTTGCATAAGACACAAATTTAAACACACAAAAAAAGAATCGATAGACTGGAGCAGAAGTAGTGATTGCTCTACTTTAAGTTTTCTGAAACCAACATAGAAACAAAACTGATATATTCAGGGTCAATCATAGCTTACCTACATATAATATTTGCCTGAATGTCCTGTTGCAACTTTAACCCTGACATGGTACTTTCTGAAGTCATCAACAAGCAGAAGATAAATGTGTGACCTGGAACAAACATAACTTTGAAGCACAGTCTAGTTATTGTTGCGGTTTGAAAGCTCTATGTTAGCTTGTTTGATCAGACAAGCTAACATAGACTTTGTTGTCACACTGGTGGCTCTTTTTCCTGCGTGATATATGAAAAAGGAGTGCTAAGATGCTCGGAACAGGAGTAAAGGGATGAGTTGGTGTGCAGAGGCCACATTCACCATGGCGACATCTGCTGTAAGCTGCCACTCCCCTACTTAGCATCATCATGAGAACATGTAAACAAACCAGATACAGGGCTGTCACACGGTGGAAACCTGAACAAATGATTAACAGTAAGAAAGACAAAAAGGAATAAAAACACATTTCTAGCCAGCACATCTACTATGGAAGTGTGACTAAAACAGACTGAGAGAGAAAACAGGGTGACACTGATACTCCATGTTTATCCGCTGCAGTCTCGCCACTCTGTATATTTAAATGTAATCATCGACAGGGCAGGACAAATAAACTACTACGCTGTCACTCAAGATAAGTTTATTATAAAGCAAACAATTCTCAAACCCTCTGTCATGTTATCCTCAAATTACACGACACAAAGGTGCAGACAGCTGCAAGGAAGGGAACTGCATTAGATCTCATTTTGAGCTGCTTTGAACGAGACCACATGACGTACATTTAAAGATTTATGTCTGACCCTACATGGTTGCAGCACCTCTTTACACCCCCCTTCTCCTCCAGACTGAGCCTCCAGAAAGCCCAAGTCTGCTTCAACTGATCAGCTGATAGGTTAGAAATGATGAAGTGTGAGGCAGCTGCTCATTCTCTGTTTGTGCTTTGGGATAGGAGCCAGTAAACAGGAAGCATTCAAATGTCTGTTGAATAGTTGAGGTGCAGTGTCTTCTGGGGCAGTGAGTTTAAGTCTCCTTGGTGTTGACTTTTGGCAAGAAAAAAAAAACAAAAATTGCATGACTCAAGTGCGAGTAAGTGAATCAACTATTGTACAAAAAAAGAACCAAATATTCCCCAGAAAAGAGCGAAATGAATCTAAAGTCTTGGAGGTTGACACCATTGTGTGCTGACAAAAGACAGGAGAACAAGATAACTGAATAAATAGATGAATTCAAGATGGAAATACTTCCCAGTATTGTCATAATTATTGCCCTAAACCAAATGATGACAACTACATTATTGCAATATGAAATAAAAGCAGAAAAAATATAAAATCTTTTTAAAAAGGCAAAATAAAGGATAAAAGCTGTCATAAAGCTGAAAAAATGAAAGACAATCAGCTGAATCATAAGCCATGATAATTTTCTGTTTTTCCATGCTGTTCCAGTTTCCTGCAGCAGAGGGCAGTGTAGGTCTCTCATCACCCCTCTGAAGCTTTTCCCATGTTCAGGACTGTGTGGATTTAACCTCATAGTTCACTCCTTGGCCAGCTATCACCCTCAGTGTCTTTTCTTCTGTCTTTCTCTCCTGCTCTCTCAGTCACCTGAAAGCCCACGCAAACATGTGCGTGTGATGACAATGCTGCACAAAGACACACAGTCACACATGTAATAAAGTACAAAGAGCATAAGGAAAATCACAGCATCCCACGTCCTCATCGAAAGCCTACCCTCTGCTGGCTGTGGTGGTGTTCTCGGGCATTAGTCACTTCCATGGCAACGCAGGCACCAAACAACACCGAAGAAACTTCAACAACACGCTAATGAGGAGACGACATGTGTCGATAAACACACACAGGCAGTAGAGAGCTGATACCATAGTTATTGTACTCTGAACAAGGGGTGTGTGTGCAAGTTGGATTTTCTTTTGGTGTGTTTATTTCTCTTACAAATGTACACAGACAAACAAACACACACACACACACACACACACACACACACAATGAAACATCGTCATCAAGGACCATGCTGTCGGTTGTTGCTTAGATACAAGACCTGCTTGCTGTCTGTGTCCTCCCTTCTCCATGCTCCTCATGAGGTAGCTGCTAATAAAATTAGTGGGTGCGTGTTTTGTCTTTCTTATTAGTTTTGGGGTAAAGCAGACACAAAGTTGACATGTGTTTGTGATGAAGATCAGAGGCTTTGGTAACACACAGTTAAAAATAAAAGTTGCTGTGGATGCTGCTGAGACATAAATCCGAGCGCATCGTCACTGCAAGTGTGCAGGCCGGGGGCAAAAACCAAATAAAACCTCCACTTAATGATTTCCTTTGGTATAAAAAAAAACACATCTCCATCTGTATTAGATATCTACATGTGATCACAGTACCTGCTTAATAAAAATGTGTCACAGCTAAAAATTACATATCATTTGGATGCCGGGGCGGGTGGAAGCAGGGCTGACAGAGTAATCTCCCCAAAAAAACAAAACAAAAAAAACAACAAAAAAACCCTTTGAAATTCAAATGTGTAGTTGCATAACAACCCCACGTGCCGCCAATGGATGCCTGATAATCTGGAGGGAAAACTGCCAAGCCAAATGGGAGTTGGATGGAGCCCTGCAGTGCAGAGTCAGGGATCCACAGGGCGACGTCACACACACAGCAGAGGGGAAAGAGGAACCAGGATGAACTCACGATTCCACTTTCTTGTCTGGACTCTCTGAGGAAGCACGATTGGGACTTTCAAGATGAAAAACAATGCACTAAAATATTTAGAGGAATGATTAAAAACCAAAGAGGCAGAAATAGTTACAAAAAAGAACTATTTGAAGCTTTTTAAAATTCAGAACACAAAATAAGAACTACATGTTACAACTTATACAGATCATATAACCTATATGTGTACAGCATAAATCTATAGCCTGCTACAATAGATCAGTTTTAGCAAACTTTCAGGCAATTTTGAAGGAGGACAGAGGAGCTCAGTTGGAATAATTTGATTACTGATGCAGTCTCCATCGCTGCTCTTGTAATCGTAAAAGCAACTTAACAGCCACACCCAGAAGCTGCAAAAGTTCCTTCATGTCACTTTAAATGTTTATTGCTGCATTTGAAAAAAAAAACAAAAAACAAAACAAAAACAAAACTGATCAGTCAAGAAATATGTCCCCCTCCCCAAACAGTACATTGTAGCCTAGCAACCGTGTGTTGCTATGGCAGCTCTGTCAAACCTTGGCACAGCAGCATACCTAGGGATGATGGATAAGGCTGGTTTTCATTAAACTCCATCTAAAGCCAAAATCAGCAGATCCTCCCTCGTAAACAAACACATTCTGTAAATGGTTCATGTCATCGGATATCAGCCCTGTCAGCATTTCTGAAAAGACACTGGTGAAAGCAGAGTGTTTCTGCTTTCAAACAAGTGCCACAAAGTTCACACGAGAAACTTGCAAACATTTCTTGGTCTAATGAAAATAATAAATTTGTGGTTAAATTTTCTTAGTTTGTACTAATTCTGATAGAATATGATTTTGCTTTTTAAGGGATGCGCAGACCGGACAGTTTCCTTGCACTTTTTAATGTGGCCACTAGGGGTCATTTTCAGAAAAAGTCAGAATTAACTAACTACAAATTCTCCAGTGAGGCTGTATTACTTGACCTGGGATATATAAAATATAAATAAATAAATAAACAATCCATTTACTTCCACTTATCCAGCTGCAGTTCCACTCAGTCTCTCCCAGATAACTCAACTTCTCCCCCTATCTAATGGACTGTGGAAGAAACTCATTTGTATTCGCAGTCTCATTTTTTCAGTCACTATCTACAATTTCCTCAGATCCCCACCTTACTATCATGGCAGGGTTTGCATGCCTGAATGATCCCAGGAAATATGCTGTCCAGGGTTATCATCTCTGCCAAGGAAAATTAACTACAACTAAAGGTAAGGTTGATTATACTAAATAAATTAAAAAAAAAAAAAAAAAAAAAATCAAGCATCTTGGGGTTGGCCCTTCACCCATGGGGTCCAACCATACAAGCTACATGTGTCCGCCCATCTGTGGGTGCTCCAACAACAAGCGGGGCCGTATGGGTTAGGTCAAATGCATTTTGGGTAGCAATCAAAGGCATAAGCCTTTATTTCTAAAACTAACTCTTGAGACAATTATAAAAAGGAAAGGAAAAACAAAAGCTTTGTCAGTGCAGGGCAACATGTATTTCTATTCCACCACTCTTCAAACCTGAGGCGAGCATGTCAGCAGTGGGAGATCTCACCCTGAATAAACTGCTGTGTAAACCGCCATCCTCAGATGCTCTCTCTTTCCCTGTGTGTGTCTGTGTGGGCAGGTCATGGAGGGATGTTTCTATGTATGCCTATCATTAAACCTCCAGAAGAAACGTCTGCCACTGCCCGTGGCTTTTCAAATGTCACTGTTGTAAGAGGAAAACAGTGGTTGGGAAGATGAATAATGGAGCGATGAAGGACACTATCACGGAGAGAGCAAAAATGACACAGAGTGATGAAGAAGAAGAAGACTATCAGGCTTTGCAGCCTGCTAAGAATAAACGGATGTCCTTTTGAGGAAGGAAAAAAAGCAAAAAGACAAAATATGAGCAAATTGACAGGAGGTCAATAGGTATCAAGAAAAAAACCAGGTGATGGGAGAAATGAGGTAAGCTGAGGTCTCAGAGACAGGAACAGGAAGGACAAGATAGCAGAGTAAGTCAACCACAGAGGAAGGGATAAAAAGGAAAGACAATGAAAAGGAGAGGATGAGGGGTTAGGGAGAGAGAGCCCGAGGAGATGTGTCTGTTTTCTTGGCCGGAAAGATTTAATCAAGTTCATGTCAGAGCGGTGAACCACAAAGGCCCGCCACTTGTCTGCAGGAGCCAGAGGGGAGCTGGAGAACAAGCTGTGGCTTCACTGTTCAGATCGCTGCCATTAGTGAGAAGGAACAAAGAAAACAAAACACTACAGAACATACGCTTCTTCCACCCTTATTCCCTCATGTATTGTTCTCAGAACTGATCTTTATTTCTCTTTTCCTACAGACCACTGTCAATCTCATCCCGAACATCCCCTCAGGCTCCATCCATTCATTCTTTCATTTTAATTTCACCTGGAGCCTTGAAAGATAATGACCGGCGCTCATTTATACGTATGTACAGACTTGTAGACACCTTCATTCTTTTTGTACTTGAGATTTAAAGTTTTTTACATTTTGGGCCCTGGCTAAGCTGGAGGAGTTACATATTTTTAAAAGGCTATAAAATGTGGCACATTTATTTAGGTGTTCCCCTTACACTTCTAAGACTAAAACAGGAAACAGAAGTTAGTGTTTCTTTTCCATTGCATCAGATTTTGAGGCGCTGCCGTTGAGAGTCTTGAGAGCATGTTCAATAATGTTAGTGTTTCCAGACTCACTGATAAAAAGCTGTTTTCGCGTGTTTGTTTGTTTGTTTTACTACTTACTGAGGTAGTTCACGTTAGCCTCATAGCTGTGACTGTTTCTGAGGAAAAATGTTGACTTCTCATGAGGTGCTTTTTCAATTAAAAAAAGGAGCGTTTTGCAAAAACTGCAAACACGTTTTGTTTTCTCTCTTCCTTTTTTTTCATCTAAAAGTTATATAATGTACAAAAACATAATCATATTAATGTTTCTGTTGGCACTGGCTGCCTTGGGCATGATGTAGCCGGTGTACGAGGGGAGTTACAGCCTCACGTAAATTGAATTCACTTCTCCTTGGTGAAATTGTGAAAAATGAGTGTCCTGTAATGTCTCAGATGTGGTCTCTCCACGTGAAAGGTCCCGGCTTTGTGTTGTTTTGTTGCAGACAACCACATCTTTTTCAAATAAATATATAAGGGTGGCTAGAGCGGCTGCAGAAATAGAAATCAATCTGCCAGATTTAAAGAGTTTCTGGACAAATACCATCGTTCTTCTTAGAAGAACTTTCCACGAGAGGAAAAAAAACGCAAGTTTGATGTAAAACAAGCACGCTAATGGAAACACAGTGAGTGTTTTGAAAAATCGGAATTGGTACAATTTTGCGCCAAAACTGTGACAGAAATTCAGCTAGTGGTTTGGGAATGAGAGTGATGTTGTGTTTTTGAGCTGACAGATCTGCTTGTGACTCTGAGGACATTATGTAACCAGTGATGGCACATATAAGCAGGCATTCATCAGAACTGGAAACGCACCGACTGCGATTTTTCTTGGATGCACAGACCACAGGAGGTACAAGGAGAGGTCCAGCTTGCATGTACAATGCAAAAAACTAATTTCTAAGAGTTAAAAAAAAAACTTGTTTCAAGAAAAGACTATTTTGAAACATTTTGCTAAGTTTTCTAGACAAGAACATTTTTTTTACCCCATGGGAAAAGACAGTTTACCTAAAATGAGAGAATTTTGACTAGATTTTTCAAATATTAGGCTTATTTCTAGCAGAGCTGATTTTTCAGTGTCGCTCGCTAAAAAAAAAAAAAAAAGTGTGAATTGTAACAATAGAGATTAGGGAGTAAGAGGGAGTAAACAAGCAGCATCGACAGATGTTTTCTTGCCTTCTGGAAACTCCTGTGACACTATCTGCTGCTACTGAGGGCTTGCGATGAATACATCAGCCATATGTATCTTCAGTGGTCGTTGCAGTGGCGAGACGCCTATGTGAGCTCTGATAAACAGCTGCCGTTTCTTGTCAGTAGGAGCTGTTGGAGACCAAACTCCTTGAACTCCATCCATCCATCCATTTTCTGAACCCGCTGAATCCATTACTGGGTCACGGGGGTCTGCTGGAGTCAATCCCAGCCCATTGCAGGTGAGAGGCAGGGGTACACTCTGGACAGGTCGCCAGTCTCCTTGAACTCAACCCCGTGTAAACTGGTACCGACACATTCACAGCAAGGTAACAGTGTGCGGGCGTAAAACCAGGGATGACACAAATGAGGAAAGAGCGAGAACACCAGTCTACCATGGCGACATTTTGACTGCGAGCCAGCTCTTCTTCACTTGCGTCTGTTTCACCAACTCTGGTAACCATGTCAACGAGACCACCGCTGTCATCATCCCAGCTAATAGTCTGGTTCGTTGGCTCGGCGTCACCATCACACCACTGTAAAATTCACTGACAGATGCAAACGAGGACATGAAAGGGAGCGTGTAGCTGTCAGCGTGGCGCGGATGATCAAAGCGCTTTCAGAGGTGGAACAGACAAAAAGAACTGCATGCTTTGTACACCACAGCAAAACAAACAACAACAACAGCAAGATAATCATCTGAGAAGCAATACTTTATCTCCACTCTAGAGCAACAAACACATTTTAATGTAAACAATATGCTTCCATGTCAATCATATCTGCCACTATGTTCCTGCTGAAGCTGGTTATTCCTCTTTGATTCTCATTGCGTTAGCAAGTATTTATTGGCCTCAGCAATAACAGTCCCTGAGCACCACTGTGTTGCAGGGATGTGGTGTGTGGATACAAGAGCGTATATAATTGTGACAAAGAGACAAGTTATGGAAGTGACCCAGCAGTCATTTCTCTCCCTGCTAAAGTGGTTTTAACACCAGAGAGTTCTCCGGTCTGGGTGCTGCTGTTGACTGACAGGATAATTTAGAGGTGGTGAAAACACACACACACAACACACACACACACACACGCACACACACACACACACACACACACAGGTGCTCTATTTTAGCAGGTAGACTATAAAGGCACTGCTGACTTCATTTTT